>VNKC01003441.1:99045-111809 GCA_008042775.1 Drosophila pectinifera
GTTCATCCGGGGCATCCGGCGGCATCCGGGGGCATGGATGCAGAGGTGCGCATCTCGGCGCTCCAATGGGCCGTGTCGGCCCCAATTCCCTGGCCACAATCCACAGGCCGCTCGTCATTCGTCGTTGTTAGTATTAATTATTTCTTAACTTTAGTGCCTCGCCCTGCCAGCCAAGTTTATAAATAAATCGCAGATTCTTTATAAACCGAACGACGTCCGACGTCCGACGGCCCTTGTCCAGTGGCTCCTGGTATCTCCTAGCTCCTAGTTCCTAGCTGGCCCTGTAGGTTTTTGCATCGCCCTTCCCGGGGCTCTTGGGGCTCTGCTGGTGCTGCAGATTATGACCCCATCGGCGGCGGGCGGGCTGTCAGTCTGCGGGGTGTTTTATGGCTGAACTTTATTTACATTCACATGCCAAGCCGGGCCTGGCCAAGCCGAGCTGCTAAATAATCAGGGCTCGCCCTCCCCCACTCGATTCGTTTGTGCTACAGTTGCAGGATCTGGATACGGCCGGAGGAGTGGGTTCTGCTTCTGGTTTTGGCCATGGCCCGGACCTGATCCGGCGTACAAGGGCCACAGGTGCCAGGCAGCCAAGTTTAATTATTTGCCGTTGGCTCTGCCTGCTCTCCGGCTCGTCCGTATCTGTATCCGTGTCCGTGTCCTGGCCCCTGGTCGGCCTGTTTGCTTGTTTGTTGTTAGTTCAGCCGCCTGGCTGCATTTTGCGCTTGTAAAGCATTTTAAATCGCATAAAAGTCGGCCGCCGAACTGTGGACTCCTCCCGGACTGCAGATGCCCGATTCATTATGCCATTTCGGCCATGCCAGTCAGCCAGCCAGCCTTTGCGTCGGTAATTGAAATTAAGTTGTTTCCAAATTGAGGCACGGTCTCCAGTCAGTCTCCTCCCACTTGTTAGGCGAGTCAGGGCCACGGCTGCGTCCTGAATTTCGATGCGATGTCCTTGCGAAAATGCGCCAAAGAACTCCGGAACTCATTGCATGCCCAGCCACTCTGTTATATTTCGATCCATCCTGCCATTTAGGGGGCACTCTTAGGAATTCTGAGTCATTCGAGAGCCATTTCAATTCATATCGAGTCAAAGATAGTTTGCAACGGCAAATGTCAACTGTCAAAGGGAGGGAAAATCAAAATTAGGCAAACAAAGAGCTTCGTAGCGAGTCCTGTCAGGATTTGCTCTTGTAAAACACTAAAGCGACAAAGACATGGACGGATGTCTCTAGTCCTGGTCACACCCACAGCCACTCTCAGTCCCAGTGCCACTGTGCCGTATCCACTTCCGGAGAGGCAAGCGAACAAATCAGAGACAGGGATATGGAGACGCCCCGCTGGAACAAGGATTCCCCAGCCACTTGACGCTTGTCATTGTCAGCTCCTGTAGTTGGAAAGTTGCGAGCACTTGACAAGCCTGATTGATGGCCTCCACCCGAGGAGGAGTAGGAGCAGGAGCAGGAGCAGGAGCCAAAACTGGAGCAGGAGCAGAGGCAGGAGCTACCGCGCTTATCTCGTCTAATTAAACTAAAAGTAAATGGCGCGTGCCATTTGAAAGTGACATCTTAAAGCCTTCAAATGCGAATCGAAGGCGCATCAGGAGTCGCTGGTTCCAAAGAGCACTCAAGCTAATAGCCCCAACGACTGACAGCCCCATTTGTCTTGCACCTATTGCGTAGCCGGAGGAGCCGTCGATTTGGGATTTGTTTACGCGGGATGTGACCCAGACCCAGAAGTCATAACTCTGAAGCACCGCTGATTTGCTATATTCGCCATTTCTGCTCATGTGGGTGCGATAAGAGCTGTGGAGCATGGATGGATGGAGGCCAAGTGGCGAGGTGAGGTGGTTCTGGGGGTCCGCATAAATTCCATAATGAGAAAAGTGGCTCTGCCGAAGCAAAGTGGGGTGGGTGGGGCTGGCAACTTTAGCTCCTGCCAATTAACATACTTTTCAATGATTTTCAATTTGCTGCCAGAGACGTGGCAACAAAGGAGGAGAAATCAAGGGGCTGGACTGCCAGGAGAGGGCGGGGCAGGTCGTTCAAATATTACTCGTACATTTCAAGTAACTTCCCTCGTCCTTCGCCTGCGCTTATTTAGTTTGGAATTTATCAATTGAATTTTTAATTTCGCTTAAATGAAAAGGCAGGCAGCAGCGGCGTCGTCATCATCATTCGCGTCTCTTTCGTCCTGCCTCTGCCGTCCCATGCGGCGTATACGTAATTATGCGAGCGAGGATTATGGAAATGGCGCGCTGATGCGGCTGCTTCAGGTACACCTTAAATAATCAATATTAAGATGGGGAGTACTTTCTTAAGCGTACTTTCTTTAGAAGGTAATTGCAACCCCCTTTTTAATAAGACAATATAATAACAAAAGAAGGACATTTAAATTGTTATGTCAAATTAAATACAATATACATGTTTTCTAGGAAATCTACGAGCCCCTTTTAGAGTCAAAAATTCTTATTTTTTACATGAAATTACCCCAGTTTTCTGTCACTTTTTTCAGTGTACTCCATCGTCCCTTAAACAGCTCCTGCTGCTCCTGTGCAGAGGGAAATTAAATGAAATGAAATTAAGAAAATATGTTGCACTCCCGTTGGCTTCACCATTCGCTCCGCAACTGTTTTGTTTGGCTGCGAAAAGTTGTACGAGGGGCTGGCCTGGAGGGCGGGGAGGGCTGGCCCTTGGAATTGTCTGTGGGCCGTTGGTGTTTGGCTTTATTTGCTAGTTGCCTGCCTTGCTTGAATTGCCAACGCACCGCACAAAAGGCAACTTAATTTGCCATAAAAAGCCAGGCCAGTCGTTGATTTGTTCTGTGTTCAGTGTGTGTGCTGCGATTGCGGGGGCCGGAAATGAAATGATTTAATGAAATTGCCACAATTGCTGGGGAAAATCAGTAGCAGCAGCAGGAGCAGCAGCAGGAGCACAGCCTGATGACAATGGCTTTGGCCAAACATTCAAGTTAATTGAAAAGGTTTTGTGAATTGCTTGGGTTCCTTGCCCGGGACTAAGCGATTTTTAATTACCTTTTATTGTGCATAGTCCAAGGTGGCTGTTTCTGTAGCTGTGCCCTTGCTTGATCCTGTGCCTCGGGCCGATCCGACCGCCTCCTTTGACTCCCTGGGAATTAATTGAGTGCTAAGTTGATGGCTGTCCTGCACTGGCCCGCTCTCTACCTGGGCCTCTCCACCTGCCAGCTTCCTGGGCGTACTTACCTTACTTTACTGCCTGCCCATTTCCATTTAATCGACCTCGCTGCTCCTGCACCGCCCATCTGTTGGCTGTTGCCTGCTTGGGTTTCGCTTAGATTTTACACCTCCTTTGTTTTTAATGCAACAAGCTACCAGCTCCAGCCACCAGCTACCAGCTATCAGAGTTTTTATGATGGCCCAGGGCCCAGATGTGAACACAAACATCGCGAGGGCGACGGCCGAGGCAAGCATAACAGGGCCGAGAACCCGGTGAGGTGTTTTCTTGTTAAGTCATTAAAATACCTTAAGTTAGCCTACAGTTAAAGCAGTGAATTACAAATAGTAGTCTTAATCTTAATGAAAAATAAAAATATAAGAGTCACAGTGCTACTATTCTTACCGCTGCTGTCTGCTCTGGCTCACATATGGATGTAGAGATATGCAAATAGAATGCCGGCTGCTCTCCGATTGAGCTGGCTACCTCAGGCGGCAAACCGAGAGATATTTCGTACAAGCATCTCAATCTTGATGAGCACGTCTCGGTGTTTGCCCAACTCGGGGCTGCATAATTTGTCCTGCATCGATTGCAGCTGGGACTCGGCTCGGAATTAGCAGATGAATCCGTTCGGTTGACATTTCCCAGCCGCTCTGTATGCAAATTGGCAGCTTCCCGGGCTATATCTGCGATTGAAAATGCAAAATCGGGTTTCCCCCGGGGAATGGTAATACGGCTGGCCCCAGCCTTTATATCTGCATTTTAACATTTAAATCCCCAGCGCATTTTCAACGTTGTATGCCGTTTATTTCCATGAAAAATAGGGAAAAATTTGTAGGGGCCAGTAAACAAAAGCAAAATCAACACACAAGTCTATCGCGTGAAATGGCACAAAGGGTTATCAGCGGTTCAGAGGGCTTGGGAACACACAGACCCATAAAGGCCCGCAAAACAAGCAAAGTAATGTGGAATAATTATGAGTAAAAACAGTAGATCACAGATCTTTCCAGTTATTATATCATAATTCCTACAAAATTTAAAGAATATAGTACCTAAAACATGGAACACTATAGCTAAAAAAGCTATAAATATCAAGATCTCCTAGTGAAATTTATATTTTTCTTTATTTTATATTAAATATTTCATGGTAAAGACAACAAGCAAAATAATATGGAATAACTATGAGTAAAATCAGTGAATCAGATCTAGCTAATTCGTTATTATATCATAGATCCTAGTAGTGAGAATATAGAACCTAGATCATGGAATATTATTGCTATAAATACCAATTTCTTCCAGTGAAATTTCACTGCTATCTCAACACTACTCGCAGTCGGCAATTACTAAATATTTCATGGTCAGAAAAACAAAACTACAGCTCAGCTCTACCGCGTGGGTTTTGTGTGTGCCATTCGATGGGACAAAGACAAAGGGTTATCAGTGGGTTCAGAGAGCTTGAGAATGGAACCCGAACCGCACGAACTACCGAGTAAACAGCAGCAGTTCCACCGCGTCTGCTGCGAACCTGAATGGAGCCGGTTCCCAGCGGCAACGACTACTTGTACGCTCCACAATCTAATCACTGCAATTGCGTTTTTTCTTCTCTGCTCATTTCAATTGCAGGCCCGGCACGTGCTAAGCGAAAATGCAGAAATAATACCACACTAAGTGCAGACTGATAGGCGCACATCCAGCATCCGAACGAGCCACTGGTCACGCAGCGGGGCGAGCAGTAGAAAAACCAGAGCGGCAGCTACGAAAAGGGCGAAATAAGATCTCCAGAAGCGGGTGAGTGGGACGCGAATTGGAAGCCACTACGATGCGTAGGCGGCGAGGCACGCCCATGGGCGTCAGCTGCACCAACTGCGCCCTCCTCCTGGCCACCGGTCTGCTGGTGGTGCTCATCTCGGTGCATGCCAAGAGCCCGCGGCCAAGCGGAGGCCACTCGGCCGCCGCGGATCTGATGGCGGCCAAGGAGGGCGACGAGGCCGGGCACCAGGTATCCAGGGAGGCCGACATGGAGGCGGAACGGGAACGGCAGCGGGAGCATCACCACCATCGGCGGCAGTTCGACGCGTATCTGGGCACAATACGGCGGCTACGGCGACCCTACCGCAGCAAATACACCATTGAGCAGCTGATGCGCCTGCATGTGACACCAAAGGTATCCGGAGACATTGACATGGATCCCTGCAAGGCCGGTGAGTACGGGTGCACACACATGTGGCATGGGCATGGGCATGGGCGCGGGCATGGGTCACGGAAATGGCTTCGCATTTGCCTTGCCTCGCCGTGGATTCAACTCCGCTCTAAGCCAATCTCTAAGACAGCGATCTATATAGTTACAGGCAAAGAAATATATCTTTAAATATTATTTTTAAGTCTTTAAATATCAAATGTAATAACTTAAATATCCATAATCGCATTCTTAATAGTTAAAGTTCATCTCAGTCAAAGTGAACTCTTTAGAGATCTTGTGGTAGTTTTCATCAACTCAAAATCCCTTCATATTTAAATTATATTCACTTTTGAAATTGTATCTTAGGAAGCCAGTAGTGTATACGCAGATTTTCTTTGAGTGCACATCTATCTGAGACTTGCCGATATGCCCTCTGCCAAGTCGTGGCAAGACAAAAGCTTTGGAAATTGTGTTAGCCTGCGAGTTTGAGTAAAAGCGAAAAGTCTTGTTAACTCGAGACGCACACACGTGAAATCGGCTCAGCCGCCGCCCCCACTCGACATTATTTATGGGCACCCCCTAAACCCACATCCGCCAACCCGCCAACCCGCCCATCCCCCAGAGCATCACATCAGCCCACAAACCCCTGTCAGCCGCTTGTTGCAGCGTTGAAAATTAAGCGCTATTGTGGCATGCTGAACCTGAGCTCCATCTTCATCTTCGTCCTCCGATCAGACACCCGCTTCCCCGTTCGATTCAATTGAATTTACCTTAGTTTGCAAAAAAGAGAAGTAAAGAGGGGAAAATAATAAAAAAAGCCAAGGGAAAATATAAGGAAATTGACTCCGAGAGAAAAGCGACTAGCAATGCGTCGAGGACGTATCAATGGCAGTCTTTTGGGCGCCCCTTCCGCATCCCGCACCCACTTTGTGTCTGCCTTGGGCGGAGGAGCGCCGACTTGGATTGCAATTTGTCTGGCTGCGACGAGTAGGAGAAGGCAAGTTTATCTGCGGGTCTATCTATAAGTATTTGCTCACATCAATTGTCAAAAAGTTGTACTCCCCCTGAGCCACCCAGTTACACACGCCCAGGCACAGGCATTCCTCAGGCGGAGTCCTCCTCTCCAAGGAATGCGTATATTGAGGAGCAAACGACTTCCGCCCGCCCTAACTATCACTGAAAAGTGTCGTCAAGTGCTTGACAATTCGAACGATACTGCATGAATATTCATAAAGGCCACATAGATAAACTATAGCCTCTCCAGGACAACTCCATTATGTTATTAGTTGGTCAATAAAATCAATAAGTCTTCTGCAGCTTACTCAGCATGAGTTCAAACAGCTTAATTAAATAGTTTAATTTATTCCAGTTTAGTACTCCGCTTGATATGGATAATAAGTCGCCATGGTGAAGCTTTTCTCTTAACGCTTTTTAAGAGCTTTCCCTTTTTTTATCAACATCAGGCTACATATGTATCTGTTTAATGAGGGGATTAAGGTAGCTATGATGAAGCCTCGCAAACCAAGTAAAAAATGTATTAATGGCAGAAAAAATCTGTAAAGCCGTTCCCCTTTTTATACCCTTTTTTATCTCCCCTTTATAGTGTTAAATTCTGACCTCAAACATTAAAGTTAACTCATTCGGTTATTTGTTTATGGTAGGTAAGCAAACGCCTAAAGGTATGCAATATGTTTTGTAAACAAGCACTTAACTACTTTGTTTTATAAATAAAGTCTGGACTGTGGAATACTGCATGTAAATCAGTTAGAAATACCTTTGTAACGAATTAAACGAAGCTACAGCAAAGTTAACTCATATGGTTAATGATGAAAGCCCTCACTTTGACTTAATTAATTAATTTGAGCATCTACCATCTGAAAGGTTGCGATGGGTAGCAAGGGAGAGACTTCTGGTAGGCATAAATTCCATACTTAACCATTTCTTATGGCTTTCCCGTATCAGCAGTCTCCAGACCTGAGTCTGGGGCTCGTTGCCTGGTGCTCCGATGCCAGATAAGTCACAGCCCCGCATATATCACCCATCTGCATGCGTGCCCGAGAGCCCTTTTCACCCTGCCTCGTCCCCGTGAGATGGCCACTCCCTCCGCCCTTCGTAATTCCGCAATCAATCATGACCGCCTCGGGGTCTATTTACTCTTATTTTCCACTCGCGTTCGCACTGGACAATTAATGAATTGTTTGCACTGCCCAGCCTGCCAGGCTGCCGGGCTGCCGGGGAAAAACTGGGTCAAGCCGAATCGGAACTCCGAATGAATGGCAACCTAATATATGCAAATGCACGCAACATGCCCCCGGCACCCGGCACCCGTCACCCGGCAGCCAGCAGGGTCGGCAGATTCAATACGTAGAAAATAAACAATTTTTCCTTTGGTTTCCTACGCACAGAGGCAGCCTAATTGAATTTCGGAGTGGGATCGAATTTACGGCACGTCGGCCGGCAGGGGAAGCTAATCAACTTTCAATTGAAGTTGGGGCGCAATTTGAAGCGAAACTCGAGAATTTAATTTGCCGAAAATCCCCAGAGCTGGAGCGCACATGCATCAAACTATTTCCCAGATACTCGTAACTCCGGAACTGCAGCAAATGCTCGAAAGTTAATTAAGGTCCTGGCAGTGCGGCAGCTCCCATAAGTATGCAGCACAGCAGAGCGTTTAGCTATGGAGATCCACAGCTCGTGTCATAATGCGTTCGTTGCAAACACTTTAAGCAATTTGCAAGGACCTCAAAGGACTGCGTGCGGGAGTCGACTCAGTGGGGGTGTGTGCTCTGGGCTCGCTAATTAATTTGCATTCACCAAAGGGCCAAGGCACAAAACTTTCATCAAAGCAGCAACAATGGGAGGGCGTGACTGCGGCTGAACACAAGAAATCAAACCGCAAATGGCACTGCAAATGGTAATGGTGCACCCATCCAGACAGGACCAGATCCCAGCCCATTAGGCGACAGTAATGATGACAACAGCATCACAATAACAACCGCAAGCCGGAGCGACCAAAATGTCAGTCTTCGGCGGAGGCGCGGCGGCTCCAAGTGGCCTGGATGGCTCGCTGCTCGCTGCTCGCTGCTCGCAAACTCAAACAACCTGCCCAAGTGACTGCAAATAATTTACCCCTCTACACCAGGCTCTACCCCACACACACACACACACACTCCGATGTGCGTCACACTCAGGGAAAACTTTTAGTTGGCCATAAACTTGAATTTTCTATAGTTGGACTCATTAACTTTATAATAAAATCAGCAGAAACCAAGTCAGTCTCTACGTGGTTAGCTTAAGTCTTGATCTTAAACCTAGATAGAGATTTTTTCGCTCAGTGCATTCACACTCACACTGATAGAGCGCTTGCAAAGTGGCAGAATGGCAGTGGCAACAAAACTAACGCCGCGCCGCCTCGCATTGCCGTTAACTCTCTCTCTCACGTTATCCGAATAAAAAGGCACTTGGAAGGCAGTGCTTGCATAGCAGGAGCAGGATGCGGGGTGTCCTGGCTAGAGATGGAAGCGGGTCGTGTTTCCTTAACAAGTTGCACTGCAATCGAGGCATAAACCGGGTGTAAGCGCGAAACGGCGGCTTGCTGGGAAATACAGAGGGAATAAAGGCAGCAAGAGCATAAAGTGCACTGTCAAAACAGTAGTGTAAGTATTTTATTCTTTAAAATTTTTAGTAAACTTAAGGCTAACCGGGGACAATGTTTCATAGAGAAATAATAATAGGGAACTCAACTATGTAAAAATGTAAACTTCATTAATGTAAAACACTATCTTACTTCCTACTTACACAAGGCATAAGGTATAAGGTTCCAGGACTCTGTTTTCCGCCAGTGCAAAGCAGGTCCTTCGACTTGATTCCTTCGCAGCCGCTCAGTGGTCGCCTGCAGGCTCTCGGCGCACTCAAAAAGTCCATCGCTAAGCCAGAGGCAGAGCCGAGCCAGGCTCTGATGCCAGAAACTATTTACAATTCGCACTTTTAGCGGCATTGTGTGCAGACGGATTGAGTTAGTTTGTTGCTGTTTCGAGGGGAGGCTCGGGCTGTATGGCTGCATGGCTGGATGGCTGGCTGAGAGGTTGAGATTGTCGGGATGCTCACCGCAAAACAGGCAACAGGATCAGCTTACAAAGCCGCAGAACGGGCGTTCAAAACTTTTTGGCAATGGAACTTTGTATGCCCTTAATTAAAAACCGCATCTATCCAATGCTTCACTTCGTTTCATCCGTGTAAATCGACACACACATATTATGTTAAATTAATTTCCCACAAATACCTTTCGTCTATACAAATTAACTCGTTTGAAGTGCACATTAACGCGGTCATTGAACGCGATTCAGCTGCCAGCGGAACTCCACAGAGCCGACAACAAATTAATACACAATACCCAGTCCCTGGCAGCCACTCTTTGATGAGCCCGATGACAGATTCGGCAGGCTTTGAGTACGGCTATCAGAGGATTTCAAAAGCGAATCTTCAGCTGCGTTGCCAGGCCCAAAGGGTTGGCGGGGGTGTGGAAAATGCCGCTGCGGAAATGTTGGAAAATCGGAAGTAAAGCCAGTTGATTCGGGGCTGCACCGACCGCCCGAAGAGCTCAAAGGATGAACTGCCTGGGAGGGCAATTGAATGCATTTTCTGCCACTCCGCCAGGATTTCCCACACCTGGTTACACTTTAAGAAATGTTATGAATGTAGAAATTTTAAGTGTTGAAGGAAGCTGGACTTTATGATATTTTAAGGGAAGTATCCGTGTTCACAATTGTCGCTTCCGTATTTAAGTGTCCGAAATGTATGGAATTTCATGTAATATACCTTCTCATTTATCCAGAATTTATCGCCGGCATTTTGGCTGCATTTATTGAAATGGCATTCCGAACTCTCGCCCTCTCTGACAAACAGGCAGGAACATGTGTAAATAAAATAAACTTGCATTTAAACTGTTTACATAATTAATTAATGCCAACAGGAATGACAGCAGGACCCGGGCAGGGTGTGGGCCTGGGTGTGAGCATGCCAGTGTGCCACTGAAGTGCCACAACAGTTGCAGGATCAGCTGACGGAGAGGACGTAAGCTTGTGAGGGCTGCATATGGCTGAGGCTGCATTTGCCAAACTTTTTGCTGCCTGCTTCCGGGCGCTACCCGAGTGTGTCCTGTGTGTGTGTGTGTGTGTGTGTATGTGTGTGTGCGTGTGCGTGAGCGTGTAAGCCCCCGTACATAACACAAACAATTGCCATGTGTCGGAGCAACCTGTTTGCCAGAAATTGTTATCGTTGCCGGCTGTGTGTATGCTGCAATCATTGTTTATGCAAATTGGCATAAATAAGCAGGCGAGGCAAACAAGCTCAAAAGCTGCTCAGATAATGCCACAAAATGGAGCTTATGTTTCGGCACACAAATGCATATGTATAATACATTCCGGCTATATATATTCCTTTATATATAGGTCCTTATCGTGCGAGCTTTTGCAGCTGTGGAAATGCGGCTGAGGCGTAATTTATGCAAATCGCATTTTAAATTTGTAAATGTTATTTTAATTGCTCAGCCAACGGCGAACTGCTGCCCCAGAACAAAAAGGCAGAGAAAATAATCGAAGCCATCTGCCCTGCAACCAATGACCAAGCCAGAACTGGGCTACAATTTATGATTGCCATTTTAACTTCACACACACATCCTTAAAGACCCCCGCTGGGCCGCAGCTATATATTCCTAATCCCAGCAGGAATATGGACCAGAGACAAATTGAATGCGAATGCGTTTCCCATTTTTCTTTATATTTCGTTATGCCCAGGGTCGGGACAAAGCGAATGCCAAGAAACCAATACAGAATTCATATACGGCACAGATAAACAAAATTGAAACCGAATCCGGTCAAGCGGACGCAGGGCACTGCAGTTGATCCCGCTCCCCAATACGGTCTGAATTTGATTAGAGTTATGAGAGAGCAACGGAGGTACACTTAAAACCCGGCTGGGCTATTGACATTTTCCTACTTAAATCTAAAAATAATGCTACTAGCCAGTGTGCTCGACTGTGAGGCTTCAAAGCTTTGAAAGTATAATAAACAATTAGGTGGACAGGGCTAAATCACTAGATACATAATATATATGCCTCAGGTCTTCTTAACAGCATAGTTTGGCCAAAAATGGAGTGACAGCCAACTGTCGTATATTGTTCGATTCGCCATTAAAATCTTAATTGAAATCTTCAAAAAAATCAGAACGAAAATACTGGTTTTTAACTCTGATTTGTCCAATAAGTTAGGGTATAAAATTACCGATTTAATGACCCGAAAATTCGAATATTTTGAGGTCTTCTTGAGAGCATTATTTGGCCAATAATTAGATATTCGCCAAATGCCGCACACATTCCGATTCAGCGTTAAAATCTTAATTATTTAGAAGTATATTTTTGAAAGAAATCAGAAAAAAAAATTTGGCCGATTTTTCAAAATTTGATAAGGGGTTACATCATTAAAATTGTCAAAAATTGGCAAAAAATTTATTTTGTTTAATTTCTAAACTTAGTATGCAGATAATTTAACCATCTAAAAACTACCACAGAAAAGCTTTCTGAATTGAAATTAAGACTGTTTTGGCTGAGTTATGATTATTTTTTCCTTCGATTTTTACAAAAATTTGGATGTAATCTTCTTAACTGCATAGTTTGGCCAAAAATCAAGTGAGTCGATTAGCAGATTAATTAACCAAATAAAAACAAAGATTGAACCGTTTTCCGATTTGAAATCAAGGCTGCTTTGGCTTAGTTATGATTAACGATATTTGCCAAATATTTGTCATTTTCCAGCTGCCCAAATAGTACTTCTGTAAATGTTCTGTTAATTAACAAGCCCAGAAGTATGCTGCATTTAAGGCATACGTTGCCACTAAAAGCTAAATGCTACAAAATATTACAAACCCACTGCAATAGCAAAAAATGTGCAAAAATGCGTATACTTAATATTAAATACATAATAACAAACACAGAACTGCTTTCCAAATGTAAATTAGAGCTGTTATGCTTAGTTATGATTAAAGATAATTGCAAAATAATTGTCATTTCCCAGTTGGCCAAATATAACTTCTGTTCTGATAATCTTCACTATTTAAGAATAAAATAATGATTCAATTCATGCTGTTTTGGCTTCTTCTGGAGAACATATTATGGCCAAAAATGGAATGACAGCCAAATGCCATATATATTCCGATCCGCTGTTTTTAAGGCTATTTTGGCCATTTTATGGATATTCTTAAGTTTGATTTGTCAAAAAATTAGGATATAAAAATGCCAATTTAAGGACCCAAAAATCCGCATACTTGCGGTCTTCTGGAGAGCATATTTTGCCCAAAAATGGAATGACAGCCAAATGGCATATGTATCCCGA
>VNKC01003442.1:0-78303 GCA_008042775.1 Drosophila pectinifera
TTGTAATATTAAATTATTTTATATTATATATATATTAATATATATTAATTGCTTATATAAAACTACATTCATTTTGATGCTTGTAATATTAAATTGCATACCCTTGGGCAGAGCTTTAAGTTATTTAAAAATCAAAAACCATAGGTTTCCATTAAATATAGAAAAGTATACATAACTACCTTCACTATATATAAGCCTTATATATTTCCTAAATTATAGGAATATAAGCAGCTAAGAGTTCTTCAAATTAAATATAATTGTACGACAACAATCTAAGTATTCCTTACTAATTAATTATAAGCTAAGTAAAACAATACCAGTATTCCTTACTAATTAATTATAAGTTGGCTAAAACAATACCAGTATTCCTTGTTAATTAATTATAAGTTGGGTAAAACACTACCGATTTAACAGCAATCAATTATTCAGATAGCTTATACATTTAAGAGCTATTTCCGGTCAGTTCCTTGTTGCAGAAATAATATAAAACTACCTACATAGAATTTGATGCTTGTAATATTAAATTTCATACGTTTGAGCAGAGCTTTAAAATTATTTAAAAATTAAATTAAAGGGAAAACTATACCTTACTACCTTGACTATATATAAGCCTAACAAATTTCATAAATTATTGAAATATAATCAGCTTAGAGTGTTTTAAATTAAACATAATTGTACGACAACAATCTAAGTATTCCTTGTTAATTAACTATAAGTTAAGGGTAAAACAATACCAGTATTCCTTGTTAATTAATTATAAGTTGGGCCAAACAATCCCAGTATTTCTTGTTAATTAATTATAAGTTGGGTCAAACACTACCGATTTAGCAGCAATCAATTATTCAGATAGCTTATAAATTTAAGAGCTATTTCCGGTTAGTTCCTCGCTGCAGAAGAGTGCAGATTAAAAGCCAGCTTGCCTGGACTCCACTCGATTTGAAGAAGTTTTAATAAAGCTCAAGTTGCAGGCTTTAAGGCAGCAATACTGGGGTTCTCGCAGCGCACGCACTTTCCCCATTTTCCCCATTTTCCCCATTGAGTTTCCCCTCCCTCACCTGTGATTTCCGCGGCCGCTGCCCCTCGCTGACCCGAGAACTTTCCGGTATTTAATATACTCGCAAATACTCCCGACTCCGCCCGGAGGGTGCCCCTGCACGCAGATACAATTAAAATCGAAACGAGCCAACAATGCAAACTGGCGAGCAAACAGGCAGCGGCGAAACACAGCAATGGAAACGAGCAAATAATGAAGTGGATAAAGTTTGCTGGAACATTGAGTTTCGAACCGAGAGCCCCAAATACGAAATTGAACCAAGCCGAACCGAGTGGGGTCTGGAGGAGGAGCTGGAGATGGAATAGGAATAGGAATGCCGATGGGGGAAACCTATTTTGTGTATAATTCAAGGTATCACGGAAGGGAGGCGGTGGCGGTGGCGGAGCTGGGAAAAGCGTGGCGAAACAACATGGGAAAACTTTTGTAATTACAATAAAATTTTCACAAATAACTTGCAATTGTTTGTGTTGGGCGAAGTTGGGCCCACGACTGTCGTGGTGTCGTGGAGTCGTGGCGGCGGGTTAAGGAGCGCCTCCTTGGATCGCAGCGAATGTGTTAATTCCGCTCTGTGTGTACACCAGTTAGATGCCCCAAGATGCAAAGAGCCAAGTGCCAAAGTGAGGCGAAAATGAAAAGAAAACACCACAAAAATGTGTCTCCTTGAGTTTGGATCCTTCGAAATAAATTAAAATATAATTAAAAAGAAAGAAAACAAAAAACAAAGAACTAAGAGCGAGTGGACGTGGACCGGAATCGGGCGGAGATCCTCAAAAACCGGAGATTGCGTGCCTGGCCAATCCGGAATTGTATGTGGCACATTGTTTGCAAATTAATCTTCGAAAATGTAGGAGCTATTCCACGTGGAGTGGTTGGAGCTGGGGGCTCCCAGGACTTCTCCAAGTATTCCTCGCCTCCTTCTTATTTATGAGCAGAAATTGGATGGCTCATTTTTCAGGCAAATATTTATGCTCCACTTGTTAGGTATGCGTGCGGAAATATTTGCTTTTAATTTTTATAAAAGTGCCAGCATTAGAATGTAGGAGTCTCCCGGGGAATTAAAGAATAAATACGGAATGCATTCTGCAGTTAATCCGCCTGCCGACAGGCAAATCGAGGTGTGGAAATGCAAAGCTGACGAGCAAACACACATGCGGGCACTGACAGGCAGGTGTGGCACAGGTACTACTACGGCAAAGAGAATCAACAGCAGCGGGCAAATATTGGCAGCAACAATGAGGAAAATCTAGTTAAACCAACCAACCAACCGACCGACCGACCGACTCCCCAGGAACAGCCCCCTCCCTCAGTCCATCCCAATGGCAAACAACGTAGGCTGATGCCGAGTTCCCAAGGAACATCGAGGGGGGAGGGAATCCAAATGAAACTGAAGATTACGAATGTCTGTTCGGGATCGGGAATGGGAACGGGGAAGGTGAACGGAGCCCCATCTCCAAAAATAAGAATAACGCAGTACACAAAAGCAGGAAAAACAAGTGAGCCACCGAGGAGGGGCACACACAGAGAGAAAATTAATTATTTCCTGCTAAAGATACTAACCAATTAAGAGTATCTTAAGAGTATATATCTTCGCCTTACAGGAAGGTGTTTATAAACTCATTTAATTATTTTTAAGGCACATTAATCGTTTGATTTTTAATTCAATTAAAGTTACTCAAAGTATAGTTCCCAATCTATCTATAAAATATAGATAATAATTATTACTTCCTGCTAAGGTTACTAACCAAATAATTTAAGTTTATAGTACATACTTTCGCCTTTAAGGAGGGGGTATATATACCCATTTAATTACATTTAAAACACCATTAATAGTTTGCTTTTTAATTCAATTAAAATTACTCAAAGTTTAGGTTCCATTTTATATAAAATATAGATAATAAGAATTAATTCCTGCTAGGGTTACTAACCAAATAATTGAAGTTAAGAGTACATATATTCGCCTTACAGGAAGCTGTATATAAACCCATTTAATTATCCCTAAAACATATTAATCGTTTGATTTTTAATTCAATTAAAATTAAATAAATAATATAGTAAATTAATAAATACTGCTGACTGGTCAAATTGCCATTTTTATATACTCAAAGGATCTCTCAAATACTTTTAATTACTTTCAAATACTTTCAAAATAAAATTAAAATTACTCAAATCTTAGTTCCCATTTTTACAAAATATAGATAATATAATCGATCGATTTGCATGATTTTTTTGCTATGTACAAATAAGAACAGAAGGAGGGGTCTGCGGAAGGTGAGGTGTATATGCAGACCTCGATTCACGATTGATGTGGCGGATCCGGCCGGCGAGAGGGAAGCGAGGGGCCAAGGGCACTCGAGCCTTGATGGATGGATGGAGGCTTAGCTTAGGAGCGATGTAGCTTAAGCCCGACGCTCCGAATTGGAGCTTTGGGGGACTGGGAACTCAGAGGAGGGCCTCCGCCGATGCCTTGGGTACATAACTCTCGTTGTCGTTTATTGATTTGTTTTGCTCCAAGGAAGCAGCATCGGCAGCGGCGGCTTCAGCGGCCCAAAGAGTGTGATACATGGCCCGAAAAGAGAGTCGTCGAAGGTGGCGACTGGCAGGGATTCCCCTTTCCCGCTGCATCTCTATGCGGAATAAGGATAAGGATTCCGAGGACACCGAATGATGCAGAGAAAGATGAGGAAACCGAAAACAGTTCCTCCTTCACTCGACGACTCAAGGATAAACTCTTGAAGGTAAGTAAACTCTTTAATGTATTTACTATTACTATTTGTTGCTATTACTATTGAAAATTGTTTGATGGGTTTATATAATAACTTAATATTTCCTTTATAAGGCCCTAAGATATATATATTTTCTCATTACAACTTTGGCTGCCATAGTTCTCAGGCCGGAAGACAGAAGAAATAATAATTCTACTAATGGCAACAGTTATAAGAGCTTCTGTTAACCATGAAATACCATATCAAATGTTAAAAATCATGGATGTGATAATATATCTATTATCTATCTATCTATGAATGTGGTAATCTATCTCCAACTTTAACTGCTATTAAACTCTATCTTTTTGGCCGATAAATATTTCCCGCGAGGCTCTGCGCAGGGTTTTGCCATTCAGATTTGTGGGCAGTTCCTGGGCGAACTGGACTCCGGCATGGAGCTGCTTGTGGACACCGGGCAACCACCTGGCCACATGATCCACAATTTCCTGGGCACTGATTGAGGCACCTTTCCTCCTGACCACCAGGGCACCTGCATCGTGGTCCGTGAGCTCACTGGGGATGCCCACCACACACACCTCTTGCACCTCTTCGAGCTGCAGGATGACCTTCTCGATCTCACCTGGCCAGAAGTGGACGCTCTGGTACTTGAGGACCTCCTTGCAGCGGTCCACTATGTAGAGCAGGTTCTGGTGGTCGAAGTAGCCCAGGTCGCCGGTGTGGAACCAGCCCTCGGCGTCCTGCAGGCGATCCGTCTCCTCGGGGTCCTCGAAGTACCCATGCCACACTCGACCTGTGTGGGCCAGGATCTCACCCACCTGGTTGTGCTCCAGGTTCCCGCCCTGCTCGTCGACGATGCGCACCCTCACACCCGGCAATAGTCTACCCACAGGATTACCTGGCAGGAGGCCAGGGGAGACCGTCATGGTGCCCGTCTCGGTCATTCCGTAGATGTTGTGCAGGACGGCATTCCGGCAGAGGTCCTGGCACCGTTGCACCGTGCTGCCGGAGATCAAGCCGCCGCCGTAGCTCACCTTTCGCAGGGAGGCGAAGGAGTCTGCAGTCACCTCTGGGGAATTGAAAACGGCGGACAGGTGACGAGGCGCCAGGTAGATGAAGTTCACCTGGTACTTCTCCACGAGGTGCGCCACGTACTCCGGCGAGAAGGGCTTGTTGGTGATGATGCGGGTGCCGCCCACCACTGTGCTCAGGACGAAGGCCACCAGTCCGGACTGCCAGTCCAGGGCGGTCAGGGTGAACATCACCGTCTCGCTGCTGAACAGGGACATCGGCAGGAGGCTGTGGTTCGAGATCCTGACCGCCTTGGGCAGACCAGTGGTGCCCGAGGAGCACAGTATGGCCACAGTCTGATCTCCTCCCTCCCTCAGCGGTTCGGGCCTGTAAGTATTACCATTGAGATATCAGGTTAAGGTTAGTTTAGTGTTCCTTCTTCTCACTGGAAGGATTCTTCGGTGGGAGTGGGTTCCAGCAGGGTCTCGACGCTGGGCACTCCCTCGAGGTGATTGGACAGGATGAAGAACTCCGGCTGCCACCCAGAGGTGGCTGAGTGGACTTTCTGGTACACTCTTGCATCACAGAATATCAGGCCGGGCTTGGTCCTTGACAACACGTATCTAAGGGTCTCTGAAAGTAAAGTAAAAATAATTAGTTAATAATTTTTATAATTTTGTTTTGGGCTACAAACCCTCATCCAGCATGGGATGTGGGGTGTGGAAAGGCGTTCCATTCATGAGGCAGGCCACAGCAAGAGGCATCAGGTAGGTCGTGTTTTCAGCCACTATTCCAATGACATCCTTGTGAGTTAGACCGCGATTCCTGAGGAACTGTGCCATGCGGACTGCCCAGGTGAGCGCCTGGCCAGCTGTGACTCTGACGCCATCGCCATCGGATATCTGAGATATACATATAATTAATAATACTTCCTTGCTTGGTTTCTCTGGCTAAAACGCACTTGGCAAACCTTCTTGGGCCAGTTCCGCATAGTGTGGAATATGATTGCACCCAAGGAGGTGTCATCCTTGTAAATGGACACCTGGCGCGGGGGGCCACTCCAGGTCCTCTCCTCCTCATCGTATCCACCGGCTGAGGTTGCCATATATAGAGGTCTGTTCCGCGCTCGATAACTTGACGTTCTGAGAGAAATACCAGAGCGGCTTAAGTTTATACCAAGGTAAGACTTTATCTAGAAACAGCACGTGGCGAAAGAGCTCGACCTGCGATTGTGCAGCTTCTGAAGATATCACCTCGAACACCTGCTCTTTTCATATTGTAATGGGGTTACCAATGGGTTATATATCATAGTTATTCGTAGACTACTTCAGTATCGATTCTTTCAACCACCCATAGGTATTACTGGTTACTCAAACTCAGTGGTTAGCAGATATAGAAATATAACTTCCAGCCATGCCGCAGATGCCTGCCACCTACTGCGAGAAGGAGAGGACCTGGAGCGGACCGCCGGAGAGCTCTATCTACAAGGAAGATGCCTCCTTGGGCGCCATCATGTTCAACAATATGAGGAATTTTCCCAACAACGTCTGCCAAGTGAGTCCTTTTCCCTAGCCCCTGGTGTTCACAATTAATATAGTTTATTCAAGATATGGGATACCACCGGAGAGGCAGTTACCTTTGGCCAGGTGCTCACCTGGGCCATACGGATAGCCCAGTTCTTCAAGAAACGAGGCCTGGACCACAGGGATGTCGTGGGAATAGCCGCCGAGAACTCCAAGTACATGATGTCCTTGGGAGTGGCCTGCATGATGAACGGAACCCCGTTCCATGCGGCACATCAAATGCTGGATGAGGGTTGGTCCTCCAGAAGATGGGAAGATGGAACCATTTAATTTAAATCCCTCGATTTCAGAGGTCGTAAGGCACGAGTTGTCCATTACCAAGCCCGGTCTGATATTCTGCGATGGATCTGTCTACGAGAAGGTCCTTTCAGCCAGCTCCGAGTGGCAGCCGGAGTTCATAACCCTGGCAGAGCATCGCGAAGAGGTGCCCAGCATCGAGACGCTCTTGGAGCCCACCTCCACCGAGGACTCTTACCAGTGAGGGTTACCTAGTATTATTGTACAGTTATTGTGTAGTTTGGTGACTTAAAACTAATATTTTTAGGCCTGAACCGTTGCGGGAGGGAGGCGGCCAGACCATGGCCATCCTGTGCTCCTCTGGCACCACTGGCCCGCCCAAGGCAGTCTGCATAGCCAACTGCAGGCTGATTCCCACACCAACCAGAACCGTAAATGCCGAAACCATCTACTTCGCCTTCACCGCTCTGCACTGGATCTCGGGACTGGTGTCCTTCGTCCACAACGCGGTGCTGGGGATGACCCGCATTATGAGCAGGGATCCCTTCGACCCCGAGAACCTGGTGCGACTTGTGAGAAAGCACAAGATCCAGGCGCTGTCCCTGATGCCGCGACACATCAATGTGCTGGTCACCTGTCCCGCGGTCACCGCCGAGGCCTTCTCCTCCCTGCGCCTTGTCTTCTTCGGCGGCGGATTCACTGCCTCCTCCACCTTGGAGCGGTTCCAGAAGCTCTGTCCCCAGGCCGAGCTGGTCCACACCTTTGCCATGACGGAGGCGGGCCAGATAACAGCGGGCTACGGGCTTGAGAACGGAAACTCTGTGGGAAAACCCTCTCCAGGTGTGAAGATCCGCGTCGTGGGCGACAAAGGGGAGAACCTGGGGCCCAACCAGCTGGGCGAGATCCATGCACTCACGGGTCGGGTGTGGAATGGATACTACGGAGATCCGGAGGAGACTCAACGCCTGCAGGACGCCGAGGGCTGGTTCCACACCGGCGACCTGGGCTACTTCGACGACCAGAACCTGCTCTACCTGGTGGACCGCTGCAAGGACAACCTCAAGTACCAGAGCCTGCACTACTGGCCCAGCGAGATCGAGAGCGTGATCTCGGAGCTGGAGCAGGTGCAGGAGGTGTGCGTGGTTGGCGTGCCCAACGAGGTGACGGACGACGACGCCGGTGCTCTGGTGGTCCGCACCCAGGGATCATCTATAACTGCCCAGGAGATCAGGGATCACGTGGCCAGGCGGCTGACCACGGTGCACCAGCAGCTCCACGCCGGCGTCCAGTTCGTGGACTCAATTCCCGTCAACTCCAATGGGAAAATGTTGCGCAGAGCGGCCCGCGATGTGTTTATGGCTAAAAGAGGCTCTTACAAACCTGAATGATTATATATTTCAATTAATTATATATTTATTATTGATTATATATTTTATTATATATATATTTTTTAATTAATTATATATTTATTATTAATTATATATAATTATATATTTTAGTTGTTAATCTGGGTTGTATCACAATTATTTAATATATTTGAAAGCGATATAGATAAATAAAGTTAAATAATTTGATCGATAGTCGGAGTCTGCTTAAAAAGCCCAAGGTTCTATGCCTTATTTAAAATGTTATAAAAATATTATGAATTAATCATATATATACATATTATATAGGTATGCTATATTATATACTATAATATATACTTCTTAATGAACCTGTCACAGCTGGCAATGCTCTTATGGTGACTGGTTCAAGTCTTTAAAAGTTCAAGACTGCATGTTTTAAATGCTATACTTTAAATAAATATTATATATAGCAGAAATAGACTTAATTTCGGTTTTATGGCTAGCTCCGCATCGCGTATAATTGGATGTAGGAGCGACTTTCTTGGGACAGCTGTGGTCAAAATAATAGCGCCAATAAAAGACTTAACCCAATAAGCATATTTTGACTTTTACAGAATTGTATATAAAACTAATACAATAGAATATAATTAATTTTACTTAATAAAATAAAGACAGAAATATAATTTCCTCGCTGCTATTATTTTGACAGCCACTGTAGATATAATTTCGGGTAAGAAACCCGCTGAATTTCGCAAATTGTCTTGCCAAATAGCCTTTGCCGGGGAAATGGCAAAGCAAGCGGTCCCTGGGGACTTGGCAGCAAGTGTAACAAGTGTTCATACGCACATTGCGCGCACTGTATGAGTGAGCGTACAACATAAATGGCTGCGTACGGGCAATTCGCGTGCAAATGATATGAAAATTGGCGGCGTGAGAGCGCAGAAGGGGAAACGCAGATTAAAACTGCTACTGCTACTGCTGGCTACGAGTGACGGCGCACATTTGCCTCTGCATTTTTAGCAATTAAGGTTTTAACCCCCGGAGCAGCGCCGCAAATTGTAAACAAAACAGAAGAAGCCGCCGCGAGCAACCCCGAACCTCTGGGTTTTGTATGAGGTTGCATCGAACTCATACGCCGTATAACAGTTTCGCGGCTTATACTGTGTCGCTGAAGAGTCAGAGTACTTCTACGCTGTCTGCTAGCACTGTGCATAGAAAATAGCAGAGGGCTTATACTTATACTGCTAGTTATACAGTTATACAGCATGCCAAGTGCAGGGAAACTTATACTTATACTGGCCTTGCTTGTAAAATAGCAGAGCTGCTGGCTTGGCTTGTACTTATACTTATACTTTAGAGGCATACGAAATTGTTGCTCATAAGGTTACTCTAAGCAATGCTCTGCTGCTGAATGCTTATACTGTGTATACTGCTGATATCAGTGTGCTGGCCTTATACTTTCCGCTTATACTTATACTGGCTATGCAATTGCAGTTGTTTTGGGAAACTTATTTAATAGTTTACTGCTTATGTTGTGCTAATAATATTTTTTTAAATTTAAAAATTGTTAAATTAAAATTCATTTAATTTTCTATGTCAGAATCTGAGACACAAACTTGCTCTTGTAAGGCCTTTGCATTCTTATATCTTCCTAGCAGCCTTATTTTGCCTGCTTATACCAGCAGTATACGTACCAAGATGAAGCCAAGAGTTGTGGCAGACTGACATTTAACTTTGCTAGCAGCCTTATACAGCCTTCTTATACTTATACCAGCAGTATACGCACTCTACTACCAAGATGAGACCAAGAGTTGTGGCAGACAGACTGCTCCTAATTATGCGAGCCAGTTGACTAGCCTCACTTATACGCCGCTCTCTGGCTGTGTGCTAGCCTCACTTATACCCACACTTATACCCCGCTCTCTGGCCGTGTGCTCTCCGGCGCCTGCTTATACTCACATGACTTGTGCTTGCCACCCCCGGACCGTCGAGTGGCCCAGTATAAGCAAGCCGGTTTTTCCTGCCAGCAACAACTCACAGCACGCATACGCACCTTTGCAGCACGAGAGAGAGAGAGAGCGAGTCTGCAGAGGCAAGAACAACACATATGGCAGCTCCCGCTCTCGGGACACACACTACACTCCACGCACACCACTCAGTTCACGCGTCTTCGGCGGTCCGCGGAGCTACGAGGTTTTAGTTCGGTTTTAGCTCTGATTCCGAGAGGACGCTCGCCAGGCGCTCCGTACCGTTCCGCTCGGCTCCGCTCTGCTCCGTTCCCGTTACTCGACGCGTCGCACGGAGCCTACCGCTCACCCACACTTCTGTACTGTACACTGCCGCACACACACACTCGCCCGCACGCGATAACAACGCCAAATTATCGAGTCTGCGCCAAAAAAAAAAAAGAAAACACATCCAGCTAATAGCGGATGGCCAGTGCGAGTCCCAGCAGTGAATCCTAGCCCAGTGGAGGTCCTAGACCGCCAGGATTAGCCCGGTTTGACCCAAGGAGTAGCCGCCAGCATGCTGTAACCGGAGCCCGGCTCTCAACGCGACTGTCGCGGGTGCCGAAGTCATTAAAGTCCCCATTCCCCAGCCCCAAATCCGATTCAGATTCCGATTCCGAATCAGACTAGTGCCGCAAGTGGTGACCCAAACGCAAATGTGTGGCTTTAACAGCTGGCGCGGCAGCCATCGGTAACTGCTGTAGCCTGTAGTGTAGCCTTAACCCCAGGAAACAGTTGGATTAGAAAAAAAAGATAAAAATATATCAACATCAACAAAATGACCGTGCAACATCAGCAACACATCAAGTGGCAGCAACATGCAACAAAGCGACGACGCTGCCGTCAGCATTGGATTAAACATCTTCAGCTGTTGGGTCTTGGTGAGTAGCCTAGCCTAACTGGAGGTTAACTGAGAGGAGGTTAACTTGGAGGGGGTTAACTGGGAGGAGGTTTACTGGGAGGAGGTTAACTGGGAGAATATTAACTGGGAGGAGGTTTTACTGGGAGGAAGTTAACTGGGAGGAGGTTAACTGGGAGGAGGCTTACTGGAAGGAGATTATGTAACAGTCGGTTAAGTAGTAAGTGGTTAACTAGAAGTATGTTAACTAGAAGGAAGTTAAGTAGCAGGCGGTTAACAAGCAGTATGTTACTTTACAAGAGATTAACTAGGAGGAGGTTAACTATGAGGAGGTTAACTGGAAGAAGGTTAACTAACAGACGGTTAAGTAGTAGGTGGTTAAATAGAAGTATATTAACTACAAGCAATTTAAGTAGAAGGCGGTTAACAAGCAGTATGTTATTTTACAAGACATTAACTAGGAGGAGGTTAACTGGCTGGAGGTTAACTAGCAAGAGGTTAAGTACCAGGAGGTTGCCTAGCCAGAGGTTACCTAGCAAGAGGTTAAGTACCAGTAGGTTACCTAGCCAGAGGTCAACTACCTTGAGGCTGCCTAGCAGGAGGAAGGGTTAACAGCTGTTGCTCCTGAGAACAGAAGGCTTTGCATGTTGCAACATTTGAAGGCCTCTGCGGTCAAAGCGAGCGGGCGTGGCACTGCCACAGTCCACTTCTGATGACTTGAGCCTGGAGTTCTGTGTTCTTGCAGCTTGTAAACTAATTAATAATTACACATTATGGCTGGCCAGAACGGCACCGGACACACGTACCACAACAGCGCTCCACTTCCGCTCCAATCAAACGCATTATCGTCGTCGGACAGGTTCTTGGCCCTGGTCTTGGCCAGGCAGCGGGAAATGGGAGTGGAGCTGGGAGTCACCTACAGTTGGGAGCTGCACTTGCGGTCTTATCGGGCTTCCGCCCCCCAATCCCCGGTCCCAGAGCAGCTTTGGGCCCCCGCCCCCCCCCTCGCAATAACGCAACTCGAAGCCAAACACAAACAATCGAATATAATTTACAAAATATTGAGTCGACGCCCACAGTTCGCTTTCGGTTTGGGTCGCTTGGGGAGCAGGTTTATTTTTTTCTGAGCTTCCTCCATATGTGAGCTTGGCTTGGCTTTGCATGACATTTGTGGGCGGAATTGGCCCTGAAATGGAAGCGGACTTACAAAGTACGCCCATCATTAAGAGCCCGGCTGATAAGGCCCGAATGGGCAAGAGTAGTAGATGGTAGTAGATGAAAACCAGACCAATTAGTAGCAAAGCACCTGGCCGAGGTAGAGCCACGCCCCCTGGGGAAACCGACACCGAGATGCCAGGAGATACCGAAAACAACAAAATCAAACACGAATCAGAGTCAGAATCAGAATCAGAAACAGAATCAGAGTCGGAAGTCTATCTAGAATCCAGTATCCAGCATCCAGAATCCAGAATCCATCCAGCAGCCAGCATTTAGATGTATGTACACAACTCTGGGCTCGAGAGTGTGTGTGTTTGGCAAAAAGGAAAAAGGAAAAGCATGTATTTGTCAGCACAAAATAATCAAGGATCATAATATGTCAACAAACAGACAGGCTCGCAGGCTCGCAGGCTGGAAGGCTCGCAGGCCGAGGGAGCCGAAAAACAAGCACAAGGACGACACACGAACGCAGAAAAGTTGCGTCCGTCTGTCAACTCTAGATGTGTGGCCATGTGTGGGTGCAAAAAAATGTATGCCACCAGAGCAACTGAAGCAGCCGAGGCAGCCCAGGAGGCAGCTGGGGCAGCTGAGGCAGCAGCAGGAAAGTGTAGGACAAACACGCCGTAATGGCAGCCCAGCGAGCGTGTGTTGGTGCAGTTAGAAAAGCAGGGAAAAGCGGGGAAAAGCCAGGGAAAAAGCCAGGGGAAAGAGGGAAAGAGCTCTGCAAGTCGTCGCGATTTGTCGGTTTTTTGTCCCTGACAGTTGGCAAATGTAGTGAAGTGCATTGACAATACCACCAGCCAAGTACAGCTTGACCAGAGCGCCATCAATGGCTGGAGGAGCAGCCCCAGGAGTCGGTGGCAGTCGGCAGCAGTCGGTGGCCGCCACTTGATCGGCTGCGCTTCCTGCCGCTCAAAGGGCGGAGAGTGCTAAGCACACAGGGGCAGATGTGGCGGAGATTATCCAGCGGATGCCATCTCCAGGAAGCAGCTCCTCCGCTGCCCTGTCATTTTCGAGCTGGCTCAAAGTTAATTGCGCCGTCTGCGAACTCTGGACTCTGGTCCACAAAAAAAGCGAGTCTCTTAGCCCGGATTGCGGACTCAGAGCCGTGTGGGCAGCTGCAAAAACGGGGCTAAAGCAACGCCCATGCCTGGCCCAGAGTCAGCTCCAAGCGGCTACTTGGCTTAACGAGCCACCAGCACCTTGAGTCCAAGTCCGAGTCGAAGTCCGAGACCGCTAACCAGTCCAATATTGACTGTGGCCGCCCACACGTCCCTCAGAGAAACCACCGACCGAGTCCCGGGTCCAAAAGCCGAGCAGCAGCGTGGGCCAAGCTTGGGACTTACGTAATTGCAAATCAGATGTGGTGGCCAGCTCCCCCGGCTCCCGGCTCCCTGCTCCTCCAAATCGCTCCTCAATCTGCAACGAAATTGAAAGCGTCTGTAGATAAAATTTAAGAAGTGTCAGCGAGAAGTTAAAACTGTTGAATCATGGAAATATTTAGGTCTTGTCTGGGTTTTCACTTACTTGGCTTTTTAATTGAATTTTACTTGTTACTCTACACTTTCCATTGTATTTATTTGTAGCCCTTATCTATCAGATATTGAAGAAAGAATAATAACAATAAAATAAGTTGAAGCAAAAGGTTTGGATGTGGAGAGGATTAGTGAACAATGCTCTTAAAGAAGTATATGCAATGTTTGTCTTAGTAAATATAATAGGAATATTATTTCTTTATTTTTTTTTTTAGTTTTTCTTTTTGTTTTATTAGTTTTTAGTCATTAAGAAGAATCTTAAAGCAAAGCTGCTTATAAGCGACTTGAAGCAATACTTTGCTCTGGGTTTAAAGCCTCTTCTGAGGCAATACTTTGCTCTTGGTTTTGGTTTAAAGCCTCTTCTGAGAGCGATTATCTCTGGTATTGTTTGAGTTATCACAATTGAGAGGAATTATTCTTTTAAACGAGATAACAGTATCCAGCAGAGAATTGATGTGTTTCTGCTCCCTGTGTGTGTTTTCATCGGGCGGCTAAATTTGTCTGGGACCGAAATATACATTGCATTGGCCATATTCGGCTCGGTTGTTGACAGAAAGACGAACCTAAATAAAACTAAATGAAACTAAATAAAACACACATGTGTGTGTGCGACAGCATGTGGCAAGTGCAGGGGAGGGGGCTCGTCGGATGTCAAATAGGAAAACAATCACAGAATCCACGGCACTTGAAGTCGCCACCGAGCACCGGGCACCGAACTCCCGCTGCGCCGCTGCAACGTGGCATGTGGTAATTGCCCCGGGCCATGCCACATCCATAACCATATCCATATCCATATCTATTTGGGCGCTACCTAGCCGGGATCGGGATCGGGACCGGGAGTGCCACAAAGGGGATTTATGACCCCTCAACACGTGTGGCAGATACGATAACGACCCCTTGCCATGGTTCAACGAGTTTCGATAGAGCTTCAGCCTCAGCAACAGTTTCAGTTTCAGTTTCGGTTCGGTTTCGATTTCGATTCCTGTTTCTGTTTGGGTTTTGGGTTTTGGGTTAAGCAAAAACTGAATTTTGTAATTTTAGAGAAGAGCGCGCGCTTTTCTGCTACTGGCAGATTGAGAATGAATTTCAATTAGTTAGGATACCGATGCCGATGCCGATGCCGATGCCGATGCCGCTGCCCATACTCACTCGGATATATATGGGGTTGTGCGCTCACAAAGGGCCGTGCGGCAGGATATTAGCAATGTGCAGCCTGGCGTGCTTCCTACGCAGAATATTCCCACAGAAGGATGCGGCGGATGGATGGCATAGATGATTGCTCCCGCCTCCGCCTCCGCCCCGCTCTCGATGGCTGACTTTGATGGGTTTGCTCGATATTGATGCGAATTGATTTGGTTAGTCAGCTGTCGGACAGCCGGATGCCCAGTCCCCAGTCCCCCTGCCTCGGTTCCAGCCTCCTGCCAACAGACAGCTGAATGAATAAATAAAAACGGCAAATCAAGCAAGATGCCAAATGAGGCTCGTCATAGACTCGTCCTGACAGCAAAATGAGTTTGGACCCATCCTCCCCCAAGGTCCGAGTGCGAGTCCTCGAGATGGAATACATTTAATGGCTCCCAGCTCCCTCTCTCTCTCAGGCTTCCAGCTCGGCGGAGTAATTGAAAAACCATTTCAAGGTGAGGACAGGACCTAACACCAGCCGATGGCTTCATCATGAGTCCTTGCTGCTTTCTGCTAATTTAAATTTATGAATTTTTGGAAAACATCTCAATGCGGGCTCCTCGTCTTGAGCTTCCTTCCACGCACTTTCACTTTCCTTGAGTATTTAATCAAGTGTGAATAATTGCATCATTCTGCTCAAAGGGAGTCGATATCCTTTGTGTTTGTGCGCCGCCAGATACGAGCCCCCCATCCAGTATGTCTGTGTATGTGTGTGTGGGGACCAGGACCTGTTATCGATATGTGGGCCAAGGAACCACATCCGAAACCCCCAAACCCACTTGCCCCGAGAGGGCAGACGACGACGGCAGTGAAATCAAATTCAAAAGTCTGCTGAGTTTCACTTTATTTTGCGGCACTTGCATATTTCAGCCTGCCGATATTGAAAAATGAATATTTTATCAGTATTTACTGGCTAGCGATATGTGCCCTGAGGCCTGGTCCTGCATCCTCCGCTTAATTGGAGTGGCAAGTGGCCAGTGGCAGCTGCAACATCCACGGTCTTCAACTGCAACTTCAACATCAACTTCAACTTCAACTTGAGCATCTGCCTAATTTCGCTCATTTTCGAGTCGCGTGTCAAACCGGTTGGACATTAGCTCGTGGCAGCCTCAGCTTCCACTTTTTCCTGCCACTTTTAACTTCAGTCTGGGCTTTATTCGAGCTTCAGCTCCAGCAGCTTGGATCGACAGCTGCAAGTGCAACTGCAACTGCACCAGAACTTCTGGACTTTGGCAACAAGAAAGTCGCAGAACCGCCGCAGGTGGCACGTCTCTGAATGCCACCATTAAAAATTATGGTAGAGAGAATCATGAAAGAATTTATTATATTGATTTTTTCTACTCAGCAATAAGTAGTTTCACTGCAGGTTTATTTTTCTTATTTTTCTTTAGCATTTAAATTGAAGTAAACTCTTTTAAAATATATAAATAAACACATAATCACATAAATATATAAAAAAGCTCATGAAAGAATTTATTATATTGATTTTTTACTCCGCAACCAATACATACTCTTCGGGTTTCTGTCTCTTATTTTTCTTCAGCATTTAAAATGATGTAGACTCTTTTTAAATATATAAATAAAAACATGGGAAGTTTGTAAACTCTTTTTAAATATATAAATAAATACATAGGTAGTCATAATATTATATATTCAAATAAAGCATATTAAATGTTACTTGAAATCAATATCAACTTGCTTAATTTACATAAGACTTCCTCCTCTTTTAATTAATAAAAAAATAAAGGTTGATAAGGAGATTAAGCAGGGCGCTGAGCCTGATCTTTGCTTTATTTTTACGTGTGGCTTCCAGGCTTTGCCTTCATCTGCACCGTGTGAACTGCTGGCGGTCGTCCCAACTCCCACCTCCCATCTCCCATATACCATATACCATCTACCGTCTCCCGTGTCCCATGTCCACTGCACGCTTCAGTAATCCGCTTCGCGGGGAGTCACCTTTGCACACCTTGGGCCGGCCTGGGATGGGTTGGAGATGGGGATGCGAGATGGGCGTCCAGTTGGCCGGTGACGTGTGGTTCCGCTCCGGCAACTTTCCTTCGCGCCGGGAAATCTGTGACGCGGCATTTGGACGCTTGGACGCTTGGCCGCTTGGCCGCTTGGCCGCTGGGAAAACTTTAACTTTAACGACTTCACTTGGTTTAATTGCGACAGCGAAAAATTCGTTTTCCTTCGCAGCGACTTGGCTGGGAACTGGGAACCGAAGGGCACCTCCTGCTCCTCCTACTCCACCTCCGAAGCCCTGGAAGATCGGGTTTCATGCGCAGACATGCTTCATTGGACGAGTTGACAACCCCTTAACCCCTGACCGCCACTGCTTTGTCATTCGATTGCGCAAACATTATTCCACGGGCGAGAAAGCATTTGCATTTGCATTCCTCATCCTCATCCTCATCCTCGTCCTCGTCGCCATCCTCGCACTCATTCTCCTGGTAATTCGAGTGTTTTGCCTAACCCTTGGCATACCAGCACCAGCACCAGCAGCCAGGCATTGTTGTGCCTTGTTGTTGTGCCGTGTGTGTTTGCGATTTTGGCCAAACAATGGCCAACTCCGAGTGCGACAGCGGACTCGGATTCGCATCTGGATGCAAATGGAATGGAATGGAATGGATGCATGTGCCGATGCCACACGCGCTCGCTGTTGCCGCCCAAACGGCAATTAAGGCAAACAATGAGCTGCCAAACACTCGGGCTGCTCCGGAGTGGTTGAAGATCCAGGAGCCAGCTCCTGGCTGTGTCTCAGCCTCTAATTTGCCCGCTCATGTCTGCGGGAGTCCTTCGGTGCTCCTGCTCTGGTCTGCTCCTGCAGCCACTCAACCCTTTCCCCTGGATAACTGAACAATAAAGAAGTGCCGAACTGCGATTGGGGAGTGCGAATACTCTGTAAGTGCCTCTGAGAACTTCAAAGGGGGCGAGGGCGAGGGAAATACACTTATCTTAGATATATCTTATCATTTTATTACTTACTAAGCTAGGTTTAACTGAAGCTTGAAATTAGGATAATATTGTTTATTTCTTAGTTGTTTTTGCTATATTTTTTTAAACAGTAACAATACCTTAATTTAGACATAATTTAATGCTTTTTCCTTGCCCGAACCTTGGGTAAAAAGTGGATTTGTCTGAGTTTCCTTGCATTGTCATTAGTAAAAACTGGCAGGTATGCTCTTCCCACAACCTTGGCTATCCAAAAAATCCTTTTAATTAAGCCTCCTCTCGGTGTGAAGGCATATTTCCCCATCTTACCAATTCTGGCTTGCTTAAAGCCAAGTCCCACAGTCGAAATGCATTTTGAAGTTGAAATGCGCAAACTTTGCATTTATTTCTGTGGCCATAACTCCTACGACTCGTGCTGCTCCTCCTGCTGCAGAGGAATAGTGCTGTTGTCCGCTTGTGTGTTGGTGTATTTGTGTGTTTGTGTAATGAAGCAACTGTCGCATACTCGATTCTCTGGCCCGACTTCAGAAATATCAAAGGGGGAAAAATGTCCAAAGTTGGGGGGCGAAATGGCTGCTGGCTGGCTGGATGGCTGGAGGAAATGTATGAATATTCGAGAATGAAAATTCGCTTCCGAGAATGCCGCATAAGGGGGAGGGGGAGGTCTGAGGCTGAGGCACTCTTCTTGAGTGGCCAGTGGCTCCCGGAGATGGCAGTCAGGGGCAGTGGCACGCACCACTTTCACTCCGGCCGGAAAATTGCTGCATCAGCGTATAGGAATTTTTGGTTTATGTGTCCACACACACACAGAGAGAGACACACACCAGGAGGGCCGAGCTGACCCACCTCAGGACTCGGGGCACACAGAGAGTATTAGCCATGTGAGTTTATTCCGGACTCGGGTATTCGGATATTTCGGTCTACCCGCAATGTGCGACGTCTGTGCGGGGCCTTCAAATATGAAATTTATTCAAGTCACTCTGGTTTAATGTTTGGAAATGGACAGCAAATAACTTTGCAAGCGTTTACAATGGCAACTGGGGAATTGTCTCGGCCAGGTCCCTAATTCGGGGCCCCGCCCACATAACGATCCTGGCCAGGACGACGATGATGATGATGGCCATTTCACAGGGCTGCCACTGGAGAATGTGTCCTCCAATTACCCCCACGCACACTCAGGACGGGGAATCCTTTTTTCTGCTGTCGGCCTGCTATTTTCACTTCAATTTCGATTCTTATCGAAATGATTTTTTAAAGATAATATTGCGAAAACCCATCAAAGTAAAGGAAAATCCTGACAGCCGCCCCGGCCTCGCCCATCGCCCCTTCGCCCCTCCACTTCCAATTATCCGTTTTCCAATATCTAACCCACTTGGGTCCTCCGCCCAGGAGACATTGGCGCATAAATTGATTGGATGATGTCGCTTTTTATGTCGTTTGCGCCCCCCAAAGTCCCGAGTCCCCTCCAGCCCCGTCGCCGAATATACCAAAAACGTTGTTGCCATTGGCTCCATGTGATTCCCCGTGAATTCCATAAGTTAAGGCGATGCGTAGCATGTGTTATAAATAAATCAGCCATACTCTGGGCGGCAATCTCTTAGAGTCTGCCATCTCTCCCGGCTATTTATTCTGCTTTTTTACGCCGCCTCCGGAGTTGGAGGAGTTGTCATTTAAATCAAATGGTCCTTGGAGCTGGAATCGATTGGAAAGAAACCCATATACGGTCAACTTGAGTGCTGAAAAAGCATGCTTCTAATTTTAATTGCAATGAAAAAACTAGGAATATATTTACATAAATGCTGGAGCAATGAAAAAGATTTTTTTATAAATAAATAAACATAAACGAACTAGTAGACTTTTCTCCGGGCGATTTTATCAGAGGCATCAATAAAAAGTAAATATTATGCAAAATGCTTTATCTCTATGTATAGAGAGAGACTGCATTTTTTGCCATCATTGGAAAATGTTAATTAAGCTTCAATAAACTAGATGGAGTCTAGGCAAATAATTAAAAGAATTCAATTGAAAAACATCAAATCAATAAACTAAGAACCCCTTTGATATTTGATGTGGTGAAAATCTAAATTTATAAAGTCTGCCTGGGTTTTCTCTTAGTAATTATGGACTTTAATATGTGGACTGGTTAAGTGTAGTCGAAAGTTATGGTTAATAGTTCCTACCTTTTGTTTGTAAGAGCCCCGAGGGGAAGGACACAAGTACGCAGTAAATGGCAGCTCCACATACGTACACATATGTACACATGTCGCAAACACTTGGGGGGTCAGGCTGGAAACAATGGCTCAACATTTCCCACCGGCGGCAGCCGCAAGTCAAGAGGGCGAAAAAGCTGAAACCGAAATCCCCCGGCAACATGGGTTAATTGAGGCTACTCACCTACGCAATGTGGATGTTGCGTGTGTTTGGCCTGGGAATCGGGGAACAATTAGTGCCCGGGGGCAACGATCCCCGCTCTGAGACGGCAACAAGTGGCACTGCCATCTAATGCTGACCAGCCACTCGTTGATGCCGCACCACCAAACATCACTCGCCACGCTCCACCTGCCACTCGCCATTCGCCATTCGCCACTCGCCACTCGCCACTCGCCACTCGCCACTCGCCACTCACCACACTTCACTCGTCAACAAGTTTTGCAGTTTCGCAGTTCCGCAGTTCTCCCAGCATTTCAATTGCAGCGGCGTCCACAATCCGAGCAAAAGTTCGCACTTCTCGTTGCGCAAATTCCCCCAACAACGACTGGGGCACAAAAATATGTAGAACACAGCCCGCAACCGAAACCCAACCCACCCTCGACGTGCCCCAAAAAGTAGAGAGTGCCGCAATGTTGCTCACCCGCGAATGTCACTAGTGAATGTCATGGAATTGGAATGAATTTGTCACAAGTATTGGGCTATTTGCAATATATATCATCAGTTGTCCGCTTGCAGCTAAATATTGACCAACTTTTTTAGGGTTTTATTATATTGGCTTTGCTGGTTTGGTTAGAATTCCATATGAAACATGACCATAGTCAACATAACCCAAAGTAATTGCTATAAACAAGCAATGACCTAAATTAAATGGATGTTCTTTCAACATTTTTTATCTCGACTGCCACAGGAATCTCTTCTAGCCGAAAAAGGAACTTGGCTGTCATGGAAATGTTTTCAATGGGCATGAAATCCCTAAGTACATGAAAAGGATATTAAATTCTATTAAGGTTGTCTGCGAATTACTTTGAATTCTTTAAAATAAATGTAAGATAATTCTTTCTTAATTGGTTTGAATATTTTTAACCTCGAGTTGTCTCTAAAACTAGGACACAAAAAAAAACATATTTAAGGACCGAAAAATGCGTAAACCTGAGGTCTTCGCAACAGCATATTTTGGCCAAAACTGGATTGTCAGCCAAATGCTGTATATGGTCTGATTCGCCATTAAAAGCTTAATTATTTAGCAATAAAATACTTGAAAAATCTAAAAATAAAATTTTTGCCATTTTTTGAAAATTTGATAAGGGGTTACATCATTAAAATTGTCAAAAATTTGAAAAAAATAAATTTTTTCAGATCTCTAAACTCAATATGCAGATTAGTTAAACGATTAAAAACTAACATAGAACTGCTTTCCGAATTGAATTTAAGACTATTCTGGCCAAGTTATGGTTAATTTTAACTCTGATTATTAAATAATTTGTAGAAAATCCGCTTAATTTGGATTTCAGATACCAAGCGAACAGAGTATACTAGGCAGCAGTCTGCAGTTTATTTGCAATCTTAAGACCCTTAAAAGTATGCTGCATTTATTGCGTACGCAGCATTATGGTGCTGATAAAAGCATGCTACAAAATATTACAAAACCACTGAACAGCGTTTCCGGTAACTGAAGTTTCCGTTTGGCCGAAGAGTACATTTTGAAAATCAATACGCAGTCTTATTAAAAACCTAAAAAGTAACATAGCGCTGCTTTCCGAATTGAAAATTAAGGCTGTTTTGGCTTAATTATGGATATTTTAAACTCAAATATTAGGGTATTAAAATGTCAATTAAAAAAAGGGTATCTTCGAGCTCTTCTTGACAGCATAACTTGGCCAAAATCTAAAAGATAGCCAAATGCCGTATACTTTCCGATTCACCGTTTAAATCTTAATTAGTTGGCATTAAAATATTTTAAAAACTAAGAAAAAAAAATTTTCCCAATTTTTGAAAAAATGATAAGGGGTTACATCATTAAAATTGTCAAAAATTTGAAAAAATTGTATTTCTGTTTATTCTTAAAGTCGGTATGCAGATTAATTAACCAAATAAAATCTAACAGATAAAGGCTTTCCGATTTGAAGTTAAGGCTGTTTTGGCCAAGTTATGGTTATTTGTATTTTTTTTAGGACCCAAAAATCCGTATTTGATGTTTTCTGAAGAGCATAATTTGGTCAAAAATGGAATGACAGCCAAATGCCGTTCATATTCGGAATCGCCGCTAAAATCTTAATTGTTTAATAATAACATATTGCCTTAAAAATGATTTGACCAAAAATTAGGATATAAAAATGCCGATTTAAGGACCCAAAAATCCGCATTTGATGTCTTCTGAAGAGCATAATTTTTTGAAAAATTTAATGACAGCCAAATGCCGTATATGGTTCGATTCGCCGTTTAAATTTTAATTAGTTGGCAATAAAATATTTTAAAAACTAAGAAAAAAAATTTTGGTCAATTTTTCAAAAAATGATAAGGGGTTACATCATTAAAATTGTCAAAAATTGACAAAAAATTTATTTTTTTCTGATCTCTAAACTTAGTATGCAGATTAATTAACCTAATAACAACTAACATAGAAAGACCTTCCGAACTGAATTTAATCCTGTTTTGGCTGAGTTATGCATATTTTTATCCCCGAGTTGTTCCTAAAATCAAGACTTTACGCATTTTTGGGTGGTTAAATCGATATTTTTACCCCCTTATTTACTAGGAAATATCGAAGTAAAAAATAACCATAACTAACTCTTGGAAAGGGTGCTTAATTAGCAAAGGCTAACTTTCTGACACAACATACACAATGAAATGTTTCCCTTTTCCGACAAGAGGCTAAAAACTATTAATTGGCCAGGTAGTTAATTTAAAACTACTAGGATTTGCTGTTCCGCAGGATAAAAACAATCGCTCTGACAGATGCAAAGCCGAAACCGAAGCCAAAAGATTTGTCCGCGAATTCTGCGATTTAATTACAGTTTGGGAGTCGCTGCAGTCACCGCTTGGCTTCATAAATGCGAATTTGTTGCCCTATTAACAAGAATTTACTCCCGACGCAAGCTGCAAATAATGTAGCACTTGCTCCTTTTTCCCTTTTTGTCCTGGAAGTTGGTCCTGCGGCAGGCCGAGTCCTTGGGTCGGCAGGTGGCGCGCGTCGAGTTGCCGCTCCGGCCAGCAGGTGGCGGCTGTGCCTTTTACTCGGTTTTAATAACGCTCGCCTTGATGATGTTAATAATGTTGCTCTGCGATTACCATTTACGGCACGCGTTGTTGCTCCTGCTCCTGCTGCTGTTGCAGGTCCTGCAACTCCAGGACCTACCGCATTGTTAATGGAGATGTAGCTGCAGTGGAGGCCCGCGGTGGCGCAGAGTGTTGCCAGTAATTGCAATTTGTTGCAATTTTCCAGCAGCAGCAGCGCCAGCAATCTAACTTGAATTCTCATTAGAGTGGTCATGATGCAAATCCCAGCTATTGCTTTTGTCCCTTCCTTCCCCCACCCTCCCCCTGGCCAAAACTGTCAGCGAAGTCCCTGAATGGAAAATCCTTCAATCGAAGACAGGACCCCACAGCAGCGATGCAATAACGAGTGGCAAATTCAATTAGTTAATCCCCAAATGGGACAGTTCTCCGGATGGCTCGGAGATCCGTGGATAAGGAGGGGCACGTAGCCACTGCAGGATAACTTGGCATGTGGCATGCGTCACTCGGCACCGTGCACCATCCTCCATGCACCATCCTCCATGCCCCATTAGGACCAAACTGTCGCTCCGACTATTGTTATATCGTATTTGAACAAACGCTGCCAACTGCAGTGCCCAAAATCGTTATAAAACATTCGCCTTGCGACTTCGACAGCTCGACAGGAGTACTCCCTGCCATGCAAATGCCAGGCACGTTGTCGACAAGGGGGCGTGGCTGGCTCCAAGTCGGAGCCAAAAAGGATGCGCCGCCGAAAGGTGCCTCGGATGTTCGATTGATGGTGGCAGCTTCCAGCTTCGAGGTGGAGTCGAGACGAGTCGCTGGAGCGGATGTGCTGCGACAATATGCTGAAGCAGCGCTAATTTTTCTTATTTTTTTTCTGGCAGCTTACGTGCGACCACGCCCACCGAAAAGCCGAGGAGGCGACTTAAGACAGACACTGAGAAAAATATGTCAGCACAAATAAGCAGAGAAGTGGCCTTAGCTTTCGTTATAAAGTTTCGTTTTAAAATTCTAAAACTTGTTATAAGAAATCTATTTTATGATGATTTGGCTTTGACTTCCTGGGATAATATATTATATTTTATATTATATATATTATATATTATATATTATAATATATCATATTTATATATTAATCTACATTGGCTTGATTGATAGCTACGAATTTTTAAGGTATAAAGTATGTAGCCATTGTGCTTATATAATTTTTTATATATTTTGTAAACGACATACCTAAGAAATCTTTTTTTTTTAAAGGTTAAATCTCAAAGAAAACTTTGTTCAGCTTTCGTCCTTTTTTATTATTTATACTTCCCAACGTTAGTATTTTTTATACATAATTTTTCATATAAATTATCCATAAAATATGCATTTCACTTAAAGTTGAAATCGGTATCAAAGATTTAAGTGAACTTTGAACAACATCGCGGCTCTAAAGCTTGTTATATTGTAAGCTATACTGTTGGCTTATAAAAAAGTCGCTTATTTTAATGGCAGAACCTTGTGCTGGGAAAATTCTGCAGTGGCAAAGTAGAAACCGATATGGCTTTGATTTTCCGCTGTGCATATGGCCATAAAGCACAGCTAAAGCCTTGCCAAACTGGAGGCGAGTGTGTGCGTGCGAGCGTGTGTGTGAGCGGAAATAATAATCGTCAAATTAATACGCGTCGGGAATTTCGCAAGGCTCCAAAACGCCGCTTGGCAACCCTGGAGGCCGGCCCCCCTGCTTCCAAATCCCGAATACGTGAGAGCATTTAAAGCAAAAACAAATAAAACTTAAGTGCTGCATGTGTGAAATGGGAGGTCCTCGGAAGGAGCACACTCAGGTGTCCCGTCGGCCTCTGGTTAATCCGATCCCCGGCTGCTTAATCAGCCCCGTTCTGGCCCTAGTCCTGCCCCGTTCTGGCCCTAGTCCTGTCCCGGTCGAGATAACTGCCCAAGGCGAATCTTGGCGGGGACACACGCACATACATCACTCGAGACGACTCGACTCGACTCTTGGCCAGAAAGCGGACGGGGCCATCAAATTTCAGTCATAACAATAACACTGATAGGCCCCCCCGCTCCGCTCGTAAAATAAGACCCGAGAGCAACCCTTTCCGGGGAAGCTGGCCGGGATTTGCTGCTGTCCTCATGTGTCTCGCTATCCCCAGTCCCATTCCCATTCCCAGTCCCAGGATGTTTGTTGTTTTTAGACCCGGCTTGGAAAACAATCAAGGGAGCGCGACACTAAAAACCACGCACGTCCTGGCCCTCGTACTCAGCCGGAGACACAGAAATTCGACAATGGCACTTGACGTTGTCCTGGGGGCGGGGCGGGGCGAGGTCAAAGGGCGACGCCTAAAGCATTTAAATCCTTTTCGCACTTTTGTCTGTCACTGACTGGCGCTACTCCTGCTCCTGCTCCTGCTCCTGCTCCTGCTCCTGCTCCCGCTCCTGCTCCTGCTCCTACTCCTGCTCCTGCTCCTGCTCCTGCTCCTGCTCCTCGCGCTCCAGCTTGTTGCGTGCGAGCCTCTTCCATTTCGACTATTTCCGGGGACCACACTGCGTATGACGTATGGAATGAAGAGGATTGTGGCGGCTTCGGTGGGGGCTGGGGCGTCACGCTTAATTTTTGGCCTCGTCTTATTTTAGGAGCGCATAAGGCCGTAAAATAGGAATTTGCTTTATTAAAATTTTTCGCTTGAAAAATATGAGAGACAGCGAGGGAGAGACAGGGGCAGAGGCAGGGGCAAATGTTTGCCGAAAGTCCTTAAACCCAAGGGCGGCGGCGCCACATATCCAGGACTCTACTTCTTCGCCTCCAGAACGAGGTAAAAATTTACTCAACTATGAACTTAACCCAGGCCCAACCGAAACCAAACGCATGTGTGGGGGAAATAGGCAAAAATTTGCGACAGGCCGAAGGTTATGTTGATCCTTGTCTGTTCCCTGTGCCTGGCAGCCACCCAGCCCGGCATCCTGGCAAGGGTTCTAGCTCTCGTCTCTGCGCCTGACAGATGCCACCAAGCCCCAAGCCCCCCTGCTCTCTCCCTCTCCCTAGTAACAACGAAATTTATATAAATTGCCCGTAATGCTGCTGGCTCTTCGACAGCGGGTCCTGGGTCCTGGGTTCGGGGTTTGGGGGTAAATTGTTGTTGATTTCCCGCCTGTTCCTTCCACATTCTTTTGCCGAAACAAATTATGTACGAAAAAGGCAAAATAATGAAATCGTAAAGAGTTTGGCAACGAATGAGCTCCAGCTCTCTGATATTTTTCTTATTTAAAATTCATTCCTGTCCTGCCGCCAATGCCACCCACTTTAACCCCTCGCCGACATGATGCGTATGCAAATTGTTGGCCATATTAATCATTGCCAGTTGGTAGCTAAGTTTCATTTTATTTCTATATTCTGGCAGAAGGGGGAAAAGCGTGCTGGCCAGATTTAAAACTGCATTTCGCTGCTTATAAATAAACAGAGCCCGGGAGGAGCGCAAGAAATAGTCTCTGCTGGGAAAATTTATGAAAGCGCGAATAAAATGCTCGTTTCACCGGGAAAAGGGAAACGGGAAACGGGAAAGCTGGGAAACTGGGAAACTGGGAAGCTGGAAACTGGCAAACTTACAGACTGGGCGGGGGGGGCTTAACTGTTTCGGGGGGGACACCAAAAACAAGTGCAGCTGCCTCGCCTGACGACGACCGTCGCGTTAAATGCTTTTGTTGATTTTAGATGCGCGAGTGCCCCGGGAAAGCCTCTCCCCTCCGCTGGCCATTTCCCCTGGCCCTGCGCGGCATTTAATAGTTTCGGCGCAAGAAATGAACTCCACAACTGCAGCAGTCTGCAATGTATCTTGGCAAACAGACAGGGACAGGAGGCTATTGGGGACAGGGAACTGGGGGACAGCGGACGCGGATGCGGACCACACCCACAATTGGCTTTTGTGGCGCAACGCGAACGCGCTTTTTCGTTTCGGGGCCCGGAAAATGTGTTTGTTTTTCATTAAAAAGAGACCAGAACTTGGCCAGAGTTCCTTTTTTAGAGCTGCCGCTGCCACTGCCGCCGCTGCTGGCGATGAAAACGGTCAAAGTTCGGCCTTCGGCGAGGAGCGGACTGCGGACGGCGGACTGCGCGGAATGTCCTGTTTTATTGCGGTCGGGTAAGCGCTTTGACTGGGCTCCGGGCATTGGGATCGCGCGAGGACTTTGAGTAAACACATATTTCATAATTCATCATGCGGCGCTGCGATAGAAAGTCACGTTTTTAATAGAGGACCCAGCGGACTTACGGACTTACGGACTGGCGGACTCCCAGAACGGAGACAACAAATGGCCGCGAGGACAATTAATTAAGTGCATTGCTAATGAATCACTCTTCTCTCCCCTCTTGCCCTTTCAGTTGTCATCGTCTTGGCGGCCAGTCCCCCGCCCTGCCACGCCCAGCAGCAGAAGTTCCGGACCACGCCGCACGACCTGCAGGTCCTCGAAGGAGCCGAGGCCATGATGCGCTGCGAGGTGGCCAATGTCGCGGGTGCTGTCCAGTGGACCAAGGACGGCTTCGCTTTGGGCTTCTCGGCGGTGATACCTGGCTATCCCCGCTACTCGGTGCTCGGCGACCGGAAGCAGGGCGTCTACAACCTGCGCATCTCGAATGCCTCGATCACGGACGATGCCGACTACCAGTGCCAGGTGGGACCGGCGCGGCTCAACAGCGCCATCCGGGCCACCGCCAAGCTGACCGTCATATGTGAGTATCCTTCCCCGAGATCTATCCTGAGTATATCCTTTGGAAGTACTCAAGGTACTTCTTAGTTTGATTGGGACTTTCCCCCCTCAAGGACAGTATCCTGGTACCAAGTTAGTTCTGTATTTTAAGGAGCACTCAAGTGTAAACATATCAAAGAATTGGAGCACTGGGAAGCCCTTGAATAAAGTCCTTACACGCTCTTGTGCTCGCCCTGAATTGAGACCCACCCCTTTTCCCTCCGCCGCTCTTGCCCCTTTTCTCGGGGGCTGCAATTAATTTAAGTAATAAATACAAATGAATTTGTCACCAGGGGCGCCGAACACCCACCAGTAAGTGTGTGTGTGTGGCACACATTCCGGCTGCTTCCTGCTCATTGCACCTATGGAATCCTCAGTAGTGAAATTTAAATACGGGTCCCCGGTCCCCCTCCCAGCATCCACATCAACCGTCTCTGTCGCTGCGAACATTTATTGTCAGCAATTTGCAAAACAACAACCCAGGACGAGAGCGAGAACGAGAACGAGTACAAGAACGAGAAGGAGAACGAGAAGGAGAACGAGAAGGGGAACGAGAAGGGGAACGAGAAGGAGGATGGGAACGAGAAGTAGAACGAGAAGGGGAACGAGAAGGAGAACGAGAAGGAGAACGAGATGTAGAACGAGAAGGAGGTTGGGAACGAGAACGAGAACAACAAACCCAGAAGCTACAACATCACCCAGTCGGGTCTGAATTTAGCGCAGTTTATTGCTCCAAGGAGGAGGTGGCGCTGGTTCTGTGGATGAGGAGGATGAGGGAGCAGCTCTACATTGCAGGCAAAGCGATGTGAAATGAATTCCTTTTTGTGTCTTTGTATTCGCATCTCTCGTTTCGGCTGCTCTGCTCTGTTCTGTTGCATTGTCGTCTAGTAATCACTCCGCTGGCTGCTGGCTGCTGGCTGCTGGTTGTTGCTGTACTTGTAATCACTCAAGGAATTGCGCTACATTTGATGACAGCGATTTTCATTTGGCGCGCTCCGTTTGCTCCTGCTTGTTCAATTGCCAGGAATTTTTCGCGAGACATCAAGGGCCTCCATGGCTACCACTCACACGTAGCACATATCCGTGGACCAAGGACCAAGGACCAAGCACCTCCCACCCCTGAAACACTCACAGTCACTCGCACGCATACGCGCGCATGCCTAATGACGTTTGTTTAGTTAATTACGCGCCATGAGCTGTGACAATGCCGATGTGTGTGTGCCAGGCCTCGGGGCAAAAGAAAAAAAAAGAAAACAACGAGCCAAGAAGGAGAGCTTGAGGATGCCGACTATGAGATACCCGGTACTTGGAGAGCTGCATTTAAATACGTTGCCTTTGCCTAGGTAGATTCAAGAACAGCTTAAGGGGATTACTTTCTGTTTGGTTCACACTCAGCTTTATTTATATTCTTTACAGGCATATTTAAATATTAAAATCATAATTTTTGCCTCTTCTTAGACACATAATTGCTTTAAAAAGCATTTTAACACCTTTCTTAAAGAAGCATTATAATAATAATGAAATGCTCTGAAGGTCTTAGTAAATACTTTCTGTTTGATTCAAACTCTGTTGCATTTATATATTTCACATGCATATTTAAATTAATAAATCATTATGTTTGCACCTTCTTAGACACTTAATTGCGTTAAAATGCGTTTAAAGACCTTTCTTAAAGAAGTGTAATAATAGTAGAAGATAAGCTCTGGAGATATCAATAAATACTCTCTATTTGATTCATACTCAGCTGTATTTATAAACTTTACAGGCAAAATTAAATTATAAAATCATTATATATTGATTTATATTTTTTTTTATACTTATTTGCTTTAAAATGCATTTTAACAGCTTTCTTATAGAAGTATAATAATAGTAGAAGACATGCTCTGGGGATACCAGTAAATACTCTCTGTTTGATTCATACTCAGTTGTATATATATATATATTTTACAGAAATATTCTATAATACTTTCACCTTCTTTGATACTTAATTGCTTAAAGAATAATAATAAACTAAAGGTTCTGGATATGTCACTAAATACTCTATTAAGACTTAATAATCAGACAGTGTTTAAATTATTAAATAGACCTTATTCTTTGGTTTATAAACTGCCAAGTTGTAAGAGTAAAAATTCCTTAAATTGCACATCTCCCATATGGGGTATATACCCCGCACCCTTAATAGGTAGCTCGTGTAAAAATAAAATAAATTGAGAAGAAGAAAAAACCAAAGCCCTGAGGGTGGCGGATGCTGCGGGAGGAGTTGGTTTCTCGGCCAGGCTTGTTAGTGTCTCGGAGTTGTTGCTGGCGCGGCGAAAGGTCGCATGGCATGTTTGCCATAATTGTGGATACTTGTGCGATCCCGGCCACCCCCAACACCTCCTTTGTTTTGCAATGGAATCTTCGTCTCGGCTCCTCCGCTTCCTCGCAACCAATGACATGTGTCTGTCCTCCAGTCCCAGTCCCAGGTATTTGGGGACACACAGGATGTGGCAGAGCAGGGTGTGCGTGTGTGTGGGTGTGTGGCTGTGCGAGTGCTTTGGGGGTGGCACGTGCGACATTATTGCTGCAATTAGCCAAAAGGGAAATGTGGACAAATGCGTAATAATTCAATTAAGTTCGAATTACATTTATTTGATTTATTCCTAAGGGCCAGGAATTTTCCGCCCATTTCTCCTATTACCACCTATATCAGTTTTATTCTCTTGGGAAAATATGGTGGGGCAGTAAGAAAATAATCATAATTAATAGCAGTTTTTAAAAGGGCTTAGATTAAAGATCAAGTTGGACTCATAAAAAACCAAATGCCTTTCGATTGAATATATAAAATATAGAGTAAAAATCTAAGTAATGCCTTCATTAAACATTAATCCTTCCCTTAGAAACTATTTATCCAGCTCATTATAAATTGATGTAGTTTCCCATGTTTTCCATCCTATCATAACCTATATCAGTTTTATTCTCTTGGGAAAATGTGATGGGGCAGTAAGAAAATAATCATAATTAATAGAGATTTTTAAAAGGGCTAAGATTAAAGATCAAGTTGGACCCAATGACTTTAGATTTAATATACCCTATAGAGTCAAAAACCAAGTAATGCCTTCATTAAACATTAATCCTTAGATTAGAAACTATTTATCCAGCTCATTATAAATTGATGTAGTTTTCCATGTGCCTCATCTTTGGCATTTCTCTGATTGCTCTCGCCGCCTGAGAGATACGATTTAATTAAAAGTTCCCGCTGAAGGTCTATTTAAAAATTAATACCACTCACCTCTTGTCCGGGTCAAATTAAATTTGTAGACTGGGTTACAAAGTTTGGCCAACGCCGCTCCTGCCAGCGTTAAAGTTCCAAAAATATTCCACATACCTGCTATGCCATACATAGTATACATATTACATACATATAGCATATAGTATAGTATATGGTACATAACGAATATGGGCAAAAATAAACGTGAGGGCGCAATTAGATTATAAGTTTGGCAAAGCAAAGAACTTTTGCACACAAAAGTCCACGTGCAAATTTATGGAAATTCCCAGAAATTGTTCGCATGCCATTAATTTTGAACAAAAAAAAAAATAGAATGGAGAGTAGAAAAAAAATAGTGGAGCCAAAAACACATATGCCGCAAGGCAACTGCAAGGTCCCTGTCCATGTCGGAGTCCGAATCCAAGAGGCAAAACTTTTCACCGGTGGGCCATGGCATGCCAGGGGTTGGAATGGCCTGGCCTGGCCAGGACTATGGCCAGGAGTATGGCCAGGAGTATGGCCAGGAGTATGGCCAGGAGTCTGGCTGGGAGAATGCAGAGCACTTGCTGCAGCCACCTCCGAGCGTTTATAAATTTTGAATACAATGCTGCTCGAATTTAAGTTGGACTTGGCCGGCTTTCCGGCCAATAGACGCACTTCATTGATTCCCAAATGTCCGCACATTTTTCAAAAACACACTGACACTCCACGCCCTGCCCCCGTGCCTGTCCTTTGTAATTGAAGTGCAAATGAGGAAAGTTTTCGCCTGCCAGGACTTTCGCCGAAAAATATAGCCCCACATTTGTTATGTGAAGCTGAGGTTGAGACTGAGGTTGAGGCTAAAGCTGACCTTAAAGTCGGGCCAGGACTAGCTTCTTCGCTGGTGACTGGTGACTGGTGACTCTGCTCCTGATGGCTCAACTTACATCACAGCCAGCACTCTCTAGAACCGAAAAAAAATGGCCAATTCCTGCCTTCGCCTTGGATTGGCGGCGACGGCAAAGGGCGGCGAAAGTATTCCGGCGCATAAAACTTTTATGAGGCGTACTATTAGTGGGTTAGCCGAAAGGCGGGGAGTCCAGTGTTCCAGTGTTCATGGCAAATTGCACTTTGTGTACTCGCTTGCCAGGATTCCAACCAGCAACCAGCCAGACAGCAGACCAGCTCCTCCTAGATGGAGATGGCGATGGCGCTGCAGTTGAAGCTGTGCTATGGGTGGCTCTGTGCTGCCAGGACCGTTATTGCAGCCATTGTTGCATAAATTATTTGATGCCAGCCAGCAGAGCACTCAAAGAAGAGGCGACTACACCACTTCAGCCACCCACAGAGCCACCCCGGCCTTTTGCATCCACTGTCATGTGGGGGCGCGGCTGGTGCATAAAATTTAATCAACATTTAACCTTAACCAAGCCATGGCCAAAATTTGCACCTGACAAAGCCAAACTATGGTAAAAATAACTAGAAACTGGCTTAGATATTCTATTTAAAAAGTAAAACACCAAAAATAAACATTGAAAAGAACTCTAGTAAATAAAAATAGACCCTCTACTTGGGTTAGAAGTGCAAGTTGATGGATTTCATATGACTTCCTATCGATTTCATTTGAGTTAAGTTTACCCAGACTTTTTCGCTGTCATGTTATAACTCCTTTCGATCCTCCAATTGCTTCTTCACCCCCTAGGTTGTCAATAATCAAATACAATATGCATGCCAATCAACAATGCACATAGCCCACGTACACACTCGATATGTAGAAATGTAGTTATGTGCGGGAATATAGACATATATGCCAGCTAGATATATAGAACCACGCTTGGGCATAAATCGAGTTGCATTTGCCGGGACTTGGCGCTGGAAAAAATCATAAAATGTGCATATATTTCGCATTTTAACTATGCAGCACGCGCCGTGCCACGTCCCTGCCTTGCCTCTGTCCCCCCTAACCCAGAGCCCTGTCACGGTGTTTCAAATATTATGAATTTTCAATGCACGTAGCGCCCCCCAGGAGCCCAGGGAACCATCATCCGTATAGCCAGCGGTGCCACGGCGACACCAATTTCGGCACACAAAGCCTTTAGTCAAGGTTGCTGGTTGCTGGTTGCTGGCTGCTGGATGATCTAGGTCTGCCATTGGCATTTCCTCAGGCAGAAGGACTTGCCTCGGCGAGGACATAACAAGCATCCCCTTCCATGGCAATTCCTTCCTGCGCCAGGCCGTGTGAAAAATAAATCGAAAAACTGCAAGGAGAGTGGAGTATGCTCTCTGCAGCCAAGTTAATTAAAGGACAAAGCTGGGAAAGGACACTCTGCTGGCCCAGCTGGGAGAGCAATTATCTGGCCAGCAGGACAATTAAATAATTTAATTTCTATGCATTGGTCTTAGGACTAAGCTGGATTTCCAGCCAAGGAACTTTGATAGGCCAAATTAATGGGGGAATTATTAATAATAGGGTTAAGTTCTGTCTCTTGCTTTGTTAGGTATGGCAAATATATCTATAAATCAGTTGAGGATAGAAATTATTCAGCTGTTAGTTACTTCAAGCTGATTTAAATCAAAGGGCAGCTACTTATCAATAATCCTTCACAATCATCACGTTTTGTGTGGGGCTGTAGTAAAATTAATTTAATAAATACAAATACATATAAACTAAAGCTGTCAGAGGCATATTTATATATATATATATTCCCAGTTGGTTTGTGGCCTGGCACCCTCTCCGAAGGACCAAAATTATGCTGATATGGGGATATGGGAGCTGCCGATCTCGGAATTTCATTTATGTATTTGATTTGTGCATAATAATGTGCTCCGCCTGCGGCGATGCTAAACTAAACATAATCAAGGCGAGGGGACAGCCGCCGGTGTGGCGGTGTTGATTTCATTTGTGCGGCAACAAAACCAATTACCTCTGCGCGGTACGCAGGACGCAGGACGATGTGCCAGACACGGCTCCCCCGTTGCCAGTTTTTTTCCCAGGCAGGGACTCCTTGTGCGACATTAAGCATTCATTTTGCATGCAACAACTTCTGGAGGAGTTTGCGTAGCAGACGGCAACATATGTTGCATGTCAAATGCAGGACTCCCCAGGAGTTTGGGGCAAGTCGTAGGCTCCTGCCCCGCACCCTCTCCTGCTTAGAGCTCTGGCAATGGCAGCGAAACTCCTTCAGGTGGCATTAAAATAATGCACACGTGCACTTAACTTTATCCACGTTCCTTGTTGTTTGTTTCGCTGCTCGGCTCCCCTTGGCTCCCCTTGGCACCTGCCCCCTCTGCGTTTTGTGTGTTCCTGCAACTGCTGCATTCAGCCACCCACCTGGTCCCCGCACCACCACCCACTCGGCACCGCCCGGCGTCACTCAGCCATTGTTTCGCCGTGGCTCGTGTATATTTCAACAGTTTGCCAAGGCAAGTCGGCTCGGGAGCACTCCACATGCCGATTCCCCGCACATTCGTCCTCTTCAGCGCAAATATTGAGACTCATATTTGAGCACATTAACGAGGCAGCTGCCACACGGAGAATAAAAGGGAGTTACTTCTGGTACTAGACTTCAAATAAAGACAATCATTTAGGCTACAAACTTAACTACTCTTTTAAATTAAAATCAAGTTTAATTACCCCAAAAATGTCCTAAGAATACACCTATAAACTAGAGTACATTTCGGGTTTTAAAATCTAGCTAAAATCGGTTCTGCAAGGACAAGTGTATGTAACTTATGTCTTATGTTTTTAAACTTAAGCATACTTTAAAATTTTAATTCACCTTACTTACCTCAAAAATGTCTTAAGAATACACCTATAAACTAGACTCAATTTCGGTATTTCAAGTCTAGTTAAAATCTGTTCTGAAAGGATGCCTGGAAATACCTCAAATACTGGCAATGTCTTATGATTTTTAAACTTATGTCTTATGTTTTTAAACTTAAGCATACTTTTAAATTTTAATCCAGTTTATTTACTCCAAAAATGTCTAAAGAATACACCTATAAACTGGACTCAATTTCGGCATTTAAAATCTAGTTAAAATCTGTTCTGCAAGGACAAGTGTATGCCTGGAAATACCTCAAATATTGGCAATGACTTATGTTTTTTAAGCTTATGTGTTATGTTTTTAAACTTAAGCATTCTTTTAAATTAATATCAAGTTTATTTACCTCTAAAATGTCTTAAGAAGACACCTATAAACTGGACTAAATTTCGGCATTTTAAATCTAGTTAAAATCTGTTCTGATATAACCAGTGTATGCCAGGAAATACCTCAAATACTGGCAATATCATAAGTTTTTTAAACTTATGTCTAATGTTTTTAAACTTAAGCACCCTTTCAAATTAAAATCAAGTTTATTTGCCTCTAAAATGTCTTAAGAATAACCTTATAAACTAGACTCAATTTCGGTCTAGTTAAAGTCTGTTCTGCAAGGACAAGTGTATAGCTGGAAATACCTCAAATACTGGCAATGTCTTATGCTTTTTAAAGTTATGTCTTATGTTTTTAAACTTAAGCACTCTCTTAAATTAAAATCAAGTTTATTTACCCCAAAAATGTCTTAAGAATACACCTATAAACTAGACTTAATTTCCGAATTTCAAGTCTAGTTAAAATCCTTTCTGCAAGGACAAGTGTATGCCTGGAAATACCTCAAATACTGGCAATGTCTTGCCATTATAGGGGGGATACTTTTCCAGGGTGCAACTGTAGAGGGGAGAGTGGTGAGGGGGCTGGCGAACAAGGACGGAATGCCGCGTTCTTGGCGCATTCCTGCCCAGCTGCCGCTCCACCACCTCAAGCCCCTACTCCGCCTGCGGCCCCCGTTGCAGCTGCTGTGTTTCTGTTTCTGTGCGGCCATTCAACCTGGGCCTTCAACAACAATGCCGTCTGTCGTCTGTCGTCTGTCGTCGGTCGTCTGTCGTCGGTGGTCGGTTGTCGGTCGGCGGTCGTCTGACGTTGCATACACAGCGTGCATTAGGCAGCGCCACGCCCACCAGAACGGACCGCCCACAAATGCCCTGTAATGCCATTGTGGCGCATAATGAGCAAAGCTTCCCTGTCAGCCATTAGCTTTTGTTTCGGCCTCGAAATGCCTTCGGCAAACATCCTGTGTATGCGTCGTCGTCCTTTCTCTAATATCCCCACTTTATTCTTCATTCCCTTGCAGCTCCGCCAGCCTCGATCGAGATCAAAGGTTACAGCCACAATTCCAAGGTGGAAGTGCGCGAGAACCAGGACCTGCAGCTCAAGTGCATCGTGGCCAATGCCAAGCCGGCGGCCCAAATCGTCTGGTATCGCGGCAACGTGGAGTACAAGCCAGGTTAGTACCAAGCTGCTGTCAGCAACTAAGTCATTATGTTTAATGTCCATCGAAGAACAGCTGGGGAGACACGGCCCTGATGGCTTCTCACAGGCACCTGTCACGCACCTCGCTAGGAAATGAGATTATACTCCTTTTGGGAGTATCCTTTATGCTTAAAGAGGAGCTCAGCTTGGTTGGGAGTAGATAAGGATCACCAAAGATGAGTAAACCTAAGAAGAGAGTCTTTAAATTGCCAGGATTCCTGAAAAAAACTTGAAGAAGCCAATAGCAAGAAATAATATTAATAAAATGCATAATAATATGTGTTATGAAAACCCTACTGTGCTGCCTGGGCTAAGCAGAAATACGTAGCTATATTAAATGGCCTAAAACAACATAGGCCAAACACGAACATAACAATATACATTTTCCGTTGGAAGACATTATGCAGAATACAAAAAGTGTAAATGGGTTTTGGCCATGCCCTTTTTCGCTGGGATAAGTGCGGATAAGCATGGTTATGGGAGTGAGTGTGGGTAAGGGGAGATGCCGGATCCTGTGAAGGTGGTGGAGGACTCGTCCGAGTCCAAATGGAGCTCAAGCGAGATGGAATGGGCAAAGTGACGCCTGTCAACCGCCTGGCCATCGCACATGTGATATGATGGGACCGAGGACCGAGAACCGAGGGCGGCAGGATGGGATGACAGGGAAATGGACGTCGACTTTCGGCTTGATGACGGTGCTTAAATAATAATTTTATACTCCAACAAAGCGCCGACTGTCGATGCTCGGCCCTTATCTGCTCTGCGGTTCGCTGTCCTGTCCAGGATCCTGTTAGGAGCCCGTGTTTTTGCCTTGTCATTTAGCCGCTGGAGCTGCCGGGCAGTCAGCAAATTGGAAAACAGAGCTGCTGGAAAATATGGAAAAATGCAAATGTCAAATGGGGGAGAGAGAAAAAGGGAACGGCGTTTAGCCGCCTTCACGACTTTTAATTTTCATAATGATTATGGCACCCACACCCGCCGTGCATGTGGGTGTCCTGGGTATCCTGGGTAGTCCTGGGTGTCGCCTCGTTGCCCCTTTCCGGGTGGCGCCTCGACCTCCAGCTCCACTGCCACCGCCTGTCATTTGGCCAGTAACGAAATCATTTTAGCACAACTGGCGCGTTAAAAATGCTTAAAATGTGAATCGCACGACGTCGACGATGATGATGGAAATTTTTCGGGTAAACATGTATAAAAAACAAAAAGGAAAACACCGAAAAAACGAAAAAACACGCGGCGGGAGGGGGGGCTGACAGGCGGAAGATTCGCAAAACGGCGTTAAAATGTAGGAAAATCCGCAAGGAAATGTGGACAGCGGAAGGAAGCTGCATGATGAATTATGTTTATGACGCAATATGTTGCGGCAGGGACTCCGGCCGGACCCAGTTGCCCCTCGGAGTCCCGAGTCCGGAGTCCCGAGTTCCGCGTCCGGAGTCCCGCGTCCCGAGTCCGGGCTTTACGACAATGGCCAGTTTCGGCCGGGTCCTGTATCATTTGCAAGCTGTCAGGGGCGTGTGTGCCGAGGGGGGTGGCGGTGCTTTAAGTGTGTGGGGACGCGTAAATGGCGGTTAATGTGGGCAGACGGCCATCTTGGTGATTACACCCCCCCGGAGCAGAGCGGGGCAGGGAGATAGTTGGCCTGAGAACTCGGTTGGGGGATGGGGTCTCACTTTTTAGGCGCAGATGAGGCTCGTTCAAAATTTATAACTGAAAATGATGTCACAAAGTGGTGCTGCTGGTGCGGGATGGAAGGATACTTGCCACCTCTAGAACACATCCTTTATAATACCCCAGTATTTACCTTAAGGTTGTCATAACTCCCGCCTCTCTGGCTTAAACTCCCCTTTAAATTCTGTTAATTAACGATTTCCTTTGGCTTTCTTGCAGAGAAACGCGAGGATCAAGTGGAGGAATCGACGGCCAAGCGGTTTACCACCACCTCGAGCCTGAAGCTGAAGCCGGGTCCTGATGACGACTACACGGAGTACACGTGCCAGGCCAAGCACAAGGCCCTGTCGCCGGACATGCCCATGCGGGCCACCGTCCAACTGTCCGTGTTGTGTGAGTAGCTTCTGAGCCTTTCCAGCCGCCGACGCCGCCATCTGTTTGCTGTCTGGGAGCGGGAGAGGTCTGAGTCCAGCGTCCTCCGTCGGAGGATGCAGAGGCGAGGACGGCCACCTCCCGGGGGCCACGTGGGCGACCCCATTAGCCGGCTCAATTTGCGATACAATTGAACGTGCGTGCCTGCGTGGGTGTGAGTGTGAGAGCGGGGAAGTCCCCAATGAGCGACAGGCGGCGGCGGCCTTTGCTGCACTGAGAGAAACTAAATGCCTGTAATTAGAGAAATAACTAGGCTTATATGCTTAAGAGAAAAATCTCTTTACTTTAATTTACCTTTCTGAAAAGTGATTTCCCCTTTTTTCTTGCTTAAATTCTATAGAATTGAAGGCCTCTTTTCTGTTGCTTATTTTTCTTATGATCCTTTGATCCTTTTCCATATCTTGTGTTAGAACTTCATTCCATAGATTTTTCTCAGTGTCAGCCATGAATTTTTTGCGCCAGTCTCCATCGGCCTGACCCGATGCGGATGCCATTTGCCATCACGGCCGCTAATTGCGCGATTGGGGCGCGTATTAATTAGTTTTTAAATTCTAATGTGCCGCACAGCTGCCACTGCAAAAGCGGATGCGGATGCGGATGCGGATATTGTTCCGAATGGCGAATGGCGAATGGCGAATGGGAATGGCGAGCCATTACGAATGGCAAAAGTTCTCTTATTGATTGTTTGCCGGCGGCAAAGTGGTGGTGCCCTAGGCCACTGGCAGGTGAGAGGGAAGCAAGCACCTGCCCTCCAGTGACTCCACCTGCACGCACATTCAAATTAATTATGTTTGTTATTTATGCATAGGCAGCTGGCAAATGGTGGCCCCAACTGCCACAGTTCGTTGGCCATTTCGAGTTCCCGACGCGTTGTAATTGGCAAAAATGAACGAAAAATCGAGTCCTGCTATCTGCGAATGCCGAATGGCGAATGGCGAATGGCAACGCAATGTCCTTCCTGCGGGGGCTTAATTATGGCGCTATTATTGCATACTACCGGCTCGCATCTCGGGACGGGTCCTGCTGCTCCTGCAGCTCATACTATATTTCAATGATTTTAATTTAATTTCGTTGCATGCCTGCAGGCGCAGACCAACGAGAGTCTGAGTGTGCGTGTGTGCCAAGGACTGTGTGTGCTTGGCAGCTTTTATGCCTCACCTGATGGCTGCTGTTGATTCAATACGGTTGACCGCTTGTCAAATTCCGATAAAGAAAACGCATTACAGCCGCGCCGAGCCAGGGCCCGCAGCGAGGCATTTATGGGATATGGCTGGCACCGATCAGGAGATGATAAGCTTTAATGTACCCATGCTCCTTTCTAGGAGCTCCCAGGATAATTTCCAAATGTATTTAACACGCTTGGGTTGTCGGTGTTGCGTTGTTTTATTTGTACATATTTTTTGTGGTATTTTACACTATTATTAATCGGCCAGGGGCGACGCCCACAACACGTGAAATTACCAGGCGCCGCGAAATCGAAAAATAATGCCTGCAACCGCATAAACGATTTGCATGCAAACACTTCCATTAAAAACTGCACAGCATCCAGCTGCATATGCACGCCGCACTTTGCTTTAGTGTGAATTGAATTTATTTGCGGCCAGCAGTTGCAATTAAATATGCCAACTGTAAACACACACACACAACCGCCTTCAGTGGAGTTATTTCTATACCCTTCTAATTCCGCAGATCCCCCGGGACCGCCCTACATCGAGGGATACTCCGCCGGGGAGACCCTGCGCCGCGGCCAGACCGTGGAGCTCATGTGCCGGAGTCGCGGCGGGAATCCCCCCGCCCAGCTCATCTGGTACAAGAACGGATCCCAGATACGCATGGCCTACAGGTGAGCCGATAACCAAAAATAACTTGACATATCACATTATTATTAGATAATTAATTTAAATATTTCTGTATTTTGTAAATGCCTGCAGTGGCAGCCAATATTGTTTTGGAATCTCATTAATATTTATTAATTAGTGGCACATTTCAAAGTTTATAGCAAATATAAAATGGAACAATAACGTTTGTTTTACATTTGCATAAAGTCTACTAACTAATCAACATGTTTACCACTGAATTTGTTAACTTCTATCATTATTATTGAATATATCTGATCGTTTTTGTTATTATTTTCGGGTATATAAGCCAAAGAGTGAGTTCAGACATTCCTACATGGAAAGTACTTTGCACAAGACAGGACTTTTCCATTTAAAATACAAGGACAGCCTTGAACTTTTGATTGATTTGGAATTATATAAATATTTATTAATTAGTGCCACATTTCAAAGTTTAAAGCAAATATAAATTGCAACAATGCCTCTAACGTTTGTTTTACATTTGCCTAAAGTCTACATGTTTACCTCTGAATTTATTAATTTTTATCATTATTTTCGAATATAGAATATATCTGATAATTTTTGTTATTCTTTTCGGGTATATTTGTCATACATTGAGGACAGACAGTCCTACATGAAAAGTACTTTGCTCGAGACAAGACTTTTCCATTTAAAATACAAGGAAAGCCTTGAATTTTTGATTGATTCGGAATCATATTAATATTTATTAATCAGTGCCACATTTCAAAGTTTATAAGCAAATATAAATTGTATCAACATTTGCTTTACATTTGCATAAAGTCTACTAACTAATCAACATGTTCACCAATAAATTTCTTAATTTTTATCATTATTTTCGAATAAATCAGATCATTTTCGTTATTATTTTCTGGTATATATGCCAAAGAGTGAGGTCAGACAGTCCTACATGAAAAGTACTTTGCTCGAGACAAGACTTTTCCATTTAAAATACAAGGACAGCCTTGAACTTTTGCGAAAAGTTTTGTGCATAATTTATTATTGCATAAAGCAAATATAATGGTTTTCTGATGTGAAGTCTGACTTTAAAGCACTTCTTTTTTTATAATTACCTAATTTAAATATATGTATATTAAGGTGCTAATTTCTGTGTTATTTTTCCAGGACCTCTGGCCGCCTGTCGGAGAACATCTACACCTTCACCGCCGAGGCGGGGGACAACAAGGCCCGGTTCCGCTGTGAGGCGAGCAATGTGATGTCGCAGAATCCGCTGAAGGCGGAAGTGGAGCTGTCCGTGCTGTGTAAGTCGAGGAGGCACTGCCTCCAATTCGAGCCGCTTAATTGTGCGCTGTTCATATTTATATATGCAGGAGGGTCTGAGTGGCATATTGGGCGTCTAGATAGGGGCTGCGGGTGGCTGAATACCCGATAGTTGAGAGCAGACAGCCCTCGGAGATGTGGGGAGTGGCCTGGCCTGGCCCACTTGGCATGCGAGGCATCGCTTTCAGCCCCGAAATGAGACTGGCAGTGAGCCCTGCCCCGGCTGCTGTTGCTTTCTTTCGCAATTAAGCTTAAGTTTGCACTTTGAAAGCCTCTCCAGCCTGCGCCCCACTTGGCTTTGTCAAATCAAGCAATGCAAATTCTTTTCAAGTGCCAAATAGCGTGGCCACTCCTCCTCCCAAGGCAGAGCTGCAGCTTGTTAGAGTTACAACAATTGCAATCAGGCGCACAAAGCCGACGGTGCCAAAGTCGTTAGCGACACTTGGACGGACGGACGGACGGAGCCCGGCTTCAGCGAACATTTGCATGCCACATCCTCGCATCCTCGCGTCCTGGCTGCTACTTACGCTCATGTGTCTAACATGTAAATGGATGAGGCGGACGCCCAACGCGGCGTATGCGCGATATTTAAATTTCAAGTGCTCCGCAGTCCGCTGAAATTGGCATCTTTACCTGAAGCAGCCTTTAAGGGCGTGGAATGTGCAGGGTCTCCTGCCCCTTTCCCCTCCAGTGTATGCGCATACCAATCAAAGCGCCATACAGGTCAGGCCTGCCCCCTCGGCCCCATCTTGCCCCAATAAGTATGCCACAGTGAGTGGCCGGCACAAGCGGAAACACACTGGCAGGGCGCACACGGAGAGAAAAAGCCGGGGGAGTATCGGGCTCCTAATTCGAAATCAATTATTTACCAAAGTCTCTGGAGATAGACCGGGCCAGTTCCATGAATAAATTGTTCGTTCCAGTGAGTCTAACAGGGTTTTTAGTGTTTTAAAATTCCCTCACAGGTTCCCTAACTAAGCGAAGTGTGGCTAATAGTCTCAATTAAATAGTAATAATTATAATTAAGAGTAAACTATTGGTACTTCCACATTGATATTAGAATATGCCACTAAGAAATCTGTTATAATCCAGAAAAGGTAAGATAATGCTTGAGTTTCGCTCTGTGTAGCAGATAGATATCAGATGTAGCCTCAGATGGCGACCCGGGCTCTTAGCACACGCATTATTTATGTATAACGAATGTGGAACAACAAAAGTGAAGACGTAGCAGGAATACATTCGGCATCAGCATTCTTTTGCCCCTTGCCAGTGTGCCAGTAAGTGTGTGTGTGTAAGGGAGAGTGTGTTATCAAGGGAGTGTGTGTTTCAAGGCAGTGTGTGTGTTTTCAAGGGAGTGTGTGTTCCGAGGCGTGTGCCTGCGCCCAGAATGAAGATGTATGGCTCAGACGGACCGACGAAAGATGCGAGAAGTTAAGAATTCATAATGTTTATTTATATGCGAAACATATCGAGTCGAAAGTTTACCATTCGCATTCGTATTCGTAATCGCAAGCCCAAGACAGCGGCGAACAGGGAACGGCAAACACTGCGTATGCGTAATGTATGCACTTATCCATCAAGGGAGCGGCAGCTGCAGCTGCTCCAGCCACTCTGCTCCGATGGCATTAGGTAATAGCTACGCAGTCGGACGGACTGGCAGTCACTCAGTCATCATTTGCATGGCTGCGACGGCATCAGGAGCCGACATGCCTCCCCAAGGCTATTAGGGATGCAGGGAGAGTGAAGACACCTCCCAGAACCTAGGGCTCCTTTGGCCACAGACTTATTACATATTAATGCCTCCTTCATTATGCCGTGTATGCCAGTAACTGGAGCTCCTCTTTCCTCCTCCCTTTGCAGTTGCACCCACCCACGTCACCGTGCTGGGACCCACCGAGGCGCGCGTCGGCGATGTGGTGCCGCTGACATGCTCCACCGCGCCATCGAATCCGCCCGCCGAGATCAAGTGGATGGTGGGCGGGCGCCAGGTGCGCAATGCCACCTCAAAGACGCTTGTCAGTCCCGAGGGTAAGTGCCAGTTACCAAATAGTCAGCTCCCAGCTCCCAGCTCCCAGTGAGAGTGCCAGTGACATAATCTCCCGCCTAATCCATTTCCATCTCTGTCTTTCATCGCAGGCGGTTGGACAACCAGCTCGAACATCACCGCCACCGTGGAGCCCAACAAGCGCTCCCTGGTCGTCATCTGTCACGGACTCAACATGCAGCTGACCGAGAACGTGGTAGCCACCCACACGATCAACGTGTTGTGTAAGTAAACCACCTGTAAATATATATATACCTTCATTTCTGCCCCTGCCAAGCTGGGGAACCTCTTTGGGGTTTACCCCAAGTAACCCTTGATCAGGCCTTCATTTTCCAATTCGGGTTCAGTTTTCTATATGCATCTTTTCGATTCACATCGCTAGTGGAAAATTCAGGATTTGGTTACTCGGTTTTAGTTAGTATTAGTTCTTGTCATGTCGGAGTTTCCTATATGCGTTTCGCCGTCAGCGCGCGAGCTGGCCCGGCTCACGGCGGAGGAGCTAAAGACCGCCAACGAGCAGGTGGTCCAGCGGAAAAAGGCGGCCAAGGCCGCCCAGAAGACACCGCCGGTCAACGCTGTAATGGCTATACATATGAAGATGTGGCGCCAGCACCGGGAGCGGGTCAAGGATGCCGCCAGCAAGGTGGACGCCAAGGCACCCGGCTTCCAGGCGGCCCGCATCACCGGGGTAAACAACTTGCGGGACGAGGCGGTGGTCTTCATGCAGCGCACCCGGGCCAACATCCAGCTGCTGGTGGAGATCTCCCGCACCATGCGCACCCACGGAGCCATCAATCCCTTCCGCTACGAGACGGTCCACGCTGTGTCCACCATACCCAATGCCCTGCTGCAGCTGGAGCGGCTGGAGCGGGACAACCGGGACCTGGGCCGCCGCATCATGGAGGTGACCAGCGAGGTGGACTCGGGCCTGTCCGACAAGCGGATGCTCGAGGGACGGAATGCGGCACCCCCGGCTCCGCTGGAGCTGCCCGCCCAGGCCATGGCCAAGTACGAGGCCTTCAACATCCCGCTGCCCAAGACCGATGCCGAGCTGCGGCGCCTCTTCAGGCCGAAGATCTACTTTGACATTTACCTGAAGGACGCCCGGCCGCTGGGCCGGCTGGTGGTTCAGCTGTACACGGAGGCAGCTCCGCTGGTGGTCCTGCAGCTGGTCAAGTCCTGCATGTGCAACCAGCACTCCAAGTTCATGGTGAAGCGACTCTTCCCCAATCTCTGGCTGGAGACGGACCTGCCGCTGGCCCCTGAGTCCCTCCTGCGCCAGCCGCTGGAGTACGACGCCAAGGTGATTGACCACGGTGCCTCCAGCTATGTCCTGTCCTTCAGCAAGGCCCACGTCAAAGGATTCACGCACCACCTCTCCTTCACCATCTCGTTTAAGCCGCTGGCGGTGGTCAACGGGTCGCGGGTGGGCTTCGGGCGGGTGGTGAAGGGCGGCAAGATCTGCGACTGCATCCAGAGCTATGGCACCAAGAATGGGAAGCTCAGCCGCGGCCTCAACTTCACCGGCTGCGGGCTGCTTTAAGTCAGTCTCCTTAAATTTTATATATATGTTTGCAAAATCTGCCATGTCCACAGTAGTTTTTTATAGTCATAAATCAAGCTTGGCCTCTGCAAAGCAAAAAATTACCTTCCATTTACCATTAATTACTTCCAAAGTGCTTCGGCAAAAAGCATTGCCTACTTTTTAGGGCTGGCAACAGTGGGCTTTAGAGAGAGGATGTGAAGTCTTCATAGTTAGTAGACTATTCCACGGATTTCATTGAAATTTGTAAACTAAAATCTAAACAATTTATAGAATTTAATTGATATATGACTTTAAGTTTACAGATTTACGAAAGTACTTTTATTGTGGATCAAACTCAAGTGTATTATTTAGGGCTGGAAACAGTGAGCTTCAGAGAGAGGATGTGATATGACTTCATAGTTACTAGACTATTCCACGGATTTCAATGAAATTTGTTAACTAAAATCTAAACACTTTATAGAATTTAAATAAGACATGACTTTAGGGTTACAGAGTTATGATAGTACACTTATTGTGGGTCAAAGTGAAGAGTATTATTTATTGAACACACTGAACTGTGGTTATTCCGAGTCAACTTTACAGAAAGCATGAGAATTGTCTTAAAGATTCCAGATCTATGAAAGTACATATATTGTAGATCAAAGTCAAGTGTATTTTAGGAACACACTAGACTGTGGTTATTCCCAGTCAACTTTCCATAAAGTTACCAGACTCCCGCAGAGCTGACTGGCAGCCATGTCCTTGCCAACTTTCTGGCCTTTCACTTCCATTTTTTCGTGATCCAACTCAAGGTCCAATTAGAGGTACGCATCCAGGACTTTGACACCACCCCCGATGTGGCCTTTTCCCGTTCTGTCGCTTGCGTGACACTTCTCTGGCCGAGGACAACTGCAAGTGTCTCGAACTCCATTATCCGATGTTCGGCGTCACTCTTCATTTGACTCAATTATAAGCGGGGGCGGTGACAAAAAACACGCAGAGGAGATAGCTGCCAGGAGGCCCGGGATATCATCCACTCGATGGCAGGACGAATAAGGGAGGGCTTATTAATAATAGCGATTTCTAGTTCGGTTTATCCAGCTAGGCCACTCCCAGCGAGGCAGCTGCTCCACAGCGGCCCTCTGGTCCTGTCGCGGACGTCCTTTGTGAGCGCTCTCCTGCAGCGCTAATTAATTTTTCTGACCAACATCACAGAGCACGAAAGAGCGGCCGGGGGAGGGGCGGTGAGAGATTTACATTTATTACCCATACCAGGCACCAGTGGAAATGACTAACGGACCCCAAGGTAATGAGCCCGCCACCCCCCGCCCGGCGCCAATCAAGGACGCGGCTATGTGTGTATGGAGCGGTCGTGCATGGTCATGCCTTGAGGAGGCGGACGCCCTGCGGATATTTTTACTTTATGCGCGGCAAATTAAATAATTTTAATTTTTATTGTTCGGCCGCTCTTGGCAGCTCTCGCAGCGGCCCTTCTCTCGAAGGACACAGCGGTGGGTCCTAGTCCTGCTCCCCATCCTCGTCCTGGTCCCCATCGTTTGCTGTTTTTGTTGTAGGCCATAATTTGCTGGCTCGTGGCTAAGTTTTTGGGGCCACAATTCGTTGGCCCATTTCCCCGGCTTGGCTCGGCGCGGCGCTCCTTTGTTTGTCTTTTTCTGTACGTATTTCTTATCCCGCCCCTCCCCGCGTCTCTCTGCCTCCACAGATCCGCCCGCACCGCCATTAATTTCTGGCTATATAGAAGGACAAATTATCCCAGCTGGCTCTGTGCAAAAACTGCTTTGCGTTTCATCTGGCGGCAATCCGTTGGCGACGCTGACATGGTACAAAAACGACAAAAGGGTGAGTACTTCCCTACTTTTTTCCCCCCTCCCCCTTTGTTTGCATTTTCCGCAGGACACACACACACACACACACACAGAGAGGGCGAACAGCAGGCAGCAAACATCCGCAAAACAATAATGGCGCTTTTGTTGACCATTTCCGCTTCCGCTTTATGGGCTTAAAGTGCTAATGAGCCACTGCAGCGCGGTGGCTCTATTGCCAGAACGATTTCGGTTTTCACACCTGCCCCTGGCCCAACGCCACCACCAATAACCGAGCCCCAACTATCGTTACCAAGTTGGGACTTAAAACTAAAGGTGGCAGGGGGTGGCAGGCAGAAGTCACCCGCAACCGCAGCCCATCATACCAGCCGGGCCAGGAGCATCTGCCGGTTCAGGTGCGGCTTCCTGCCCCACCCTCCACCATATCCCATTTCCCACCTCCCATCTCCCATCTCCCATTTCCCATTTCCCATTTGTTGCGGTGTCAGACTCTCAGAGTCCCAGTTCCGCGGGGACTCATCTGTGCGCCACGTTTGCTCCTGCGCTCTCTCCGAGATTAGACGACGTTTTATCAGCGAAATTAAAATGCATCCGCCAGCTGCTCTGTGGCGCAGCTTCCGCCGACGACAAATGAAGGAAAAAACCACCCGAGTTATCTATGCCAACGTTTCCCCTTGCAGATCAACTCGGTCATAAGGGCGGCGGACAAATCGGTGTCGGCCGAAATCACCGTTCTGGCCAACGTGTCCGACAACCAGGCCCAGTACCGCTGCGAGGCCTCCAACAGCGCCACCGAGATCCCGCTCTTCCAGTCCACCATGCTCAGTGTTCACTGTGAGTATAACTATATTTTCTAGAATAATGTATAATATATCTGTTATTATATATTATTTAAATAGGTTAGATTAAATAGGTTACAGAATTGATTGATTTATTAAATATTTAACTGAAACATTTCCTTAAAACATAGAAAATTCCTAGACTCTTTAAGGCTCTTCCGAGTTTTGAATTATTTATTTTATTATTATTTATTTATTATTATTTTATTTTTTTTTTACAAAAGAAGCATCTAGTTCGACCTTTGAAGCTTAACTAAAATTTAAGCATTAATATTTTAATAAAAAATGTAGTTCTCTCTTAGAATGAGTCACTTAAAGGTGAAGTAAATAATAATTGAATAATAGTTAATTTAACATGGATAAAAAAAATGCTCAAAAAATTGAGATTATTTCAAAATTAAACTCGTAGTGCAGGGTGAGTTAAATATATCTGTTAAAAGTATATTAAATATATTAAAGAATTGGTAAATTTACTAAGTATTTAACTGAAATATTTCTTTAAAACCTAGACTCTTTAAGGCTCTTCCAACTTTTGAAATTTTTAAGGAATCTTTATCACAAAGGAAGCATCTAGTTCGACCTTTGAAGCTTAACTAAAGTTTAAGCATGAATATTACAATAAATAATAGTTTTCTCTCTTAGAATGAGGCACTTTAAAGTGAAATAAATAATAATTGAATCATAGTTAATACTCGTAGTGCAGGGCTTTCATTTTAAGAATCTGTAAGCTGTAGATTTACCGCCTCCTGAATCCATTCTTATTACCCGTTGGCCTTCGCCCTTGCAGTTGCCCCGGAGACGGTCAAAATACGCATTGAACCGGAAGAACTGCGACCTGGCATGGAGGCAACCATCATCTGCGACTCCAGCTCCAGCAATCCGCCGGCGAAGCTGTCCTGGTGGAAGGACGGCATCCCCATCGAAGGTATGTATGGCATTTTGGGCCTGGCCAAGCGATTTGGCAATTGGAAGTTTGCCCATCGCCGCCCCGCCATCCGCCATTCGGCATTCGGCATTCGCCGTTCGCCATTCGGGACTCGGCACTCGCCATGGACTTGGCGGCGCCGCCATTGCACTTTGTTGGTGCGAGGCGTTTCCACGACAACATCCGGTTCGCTTGCCAGTCACTAAAATTACGCCCCTTTCTTCTTTCCGCTCCCATTGCCATCGCCATCGCCATCGCCCTGCTCTGCCCTGACCGATCCGAATCCGCATCCCGTGTCCATGTCCGCCCACCGGAACCCGCTGCATCCACCACTCCCCATCTCCGGCATCCACAGGCATTAATAACACGTCCAAGCCGGGCCTCTGGGGCGGCACGGTCTCCACGCTGGAGTTCAGGGTAAACATCACACAGGAAATGAACGGCCAGGTCTACACCTGCCAGAGTGCCAACGAGGCTCTCCAGCGGAGCGTCCACGAGGCGGTCAGCCTGGATGTGCTGTGTAAGTATGGCCAGGATAATTGCTCAATTAGGCTGGCTCTGCAATCTGCAATCTACTGCCAGGAATTTACAGTCGAATCTATGAGTGGAGTCACAGCAGTCCTTGGGGTTATCCCTCGAAGCTATCGCTTTCAAATCGTTGCAGTTTTAGGAAGTAGTTAGATGTCCTGGAAGAGATGTAAATAAAGGGCTCTTCTATTAGTTATTAGTTATTAGTATAATAATTTAATAAATAATGTTAAGTAAACCCCAAAAGATTTCTGTGACAAACTCAAGCCTCTTTGAACTTCCCCTGACCTTCTCCTCTATCAAACTCCAGATCGACCCAAGTTCGTGCCGCCGCCCTCGTCGACGGCAGTGGGCGTGGAAGGTGAGTCCTTGCAAGTGTCGCTGCAAACCCGGGCCAATCCCACCAGTGTGGTGTACAAGTGGACCAAGGACGGAGTCACCATTCCGCAGGATGGAGAGCATCGCATTTTCGCGGACGGAGGCAGTCTGAACTTCACCCGGCTGCATCGGGACGATGCCGGGATCTACTCCTGCGCCGCCAGCAACTCGCAGGGCCAGGCCGCCCTCAACATCACCGTGGTGGTGGAATGTGAGTACTCCCTGGGAGCCACGTGTGCGATTTCCCTAATCGGACTAATTCTGGGCTCGTCCTGCAGATGGGACCACCATCAAGTCCGTGTCGGAGAACATCATTGTCAATCCCGGCGAGGATGCCATGCTGTCCTGCAGCGTCGAGGGCAAGCCGCTGACCGAGGAGCACGTGAAGTGGGAGCGCGTGGGCTACGACATGACCGTGAAGACATCCACGACCTTTGCCAATGGCACCTCCTACCTGCACATCAAGGATGCGCGGCGCGAGGATGTGGGCAACTTCCGGTGCGTGGCCGACAATCGTGTGGCGAATCCGACTAACCGGGACATCCTGCTGATTGTCAAGTGTAAGTGCCATTTATACTACTACTAAATACTACTATCTCTTAATTTTTTATTAATTTAATTAATAATATAATAATTTATTGACCTTCGCCCTTAGTTGCCCCCGAGATTGCCAAGGCTCCAACGCTTTTAAGGGCTGCCAGCGGCACTGGGGAGCGCGGACGTCTGCCTTGTCGCGCCCAGGGTTCGCCCAAGCCGCAGTTCATCTGGCGGCAGGACAAGAAGGACCTGCCCATCAACCGCACGTACAAGTACGAGGTGGAGGAGCGCAAGATTGACTCGCTGACCTACGAGTCCTCGCTCATCGTGGACAAGGTGGCGCCGGCGGACTATGGCGCCTACGAGTGCATAGCCCGCAACGAGCTGGGGGAGGCGGTGGAGACGGTGCGCCTGGAGATCACCTCGCAGCCGGACCCCCCGCTCACCCTGAACATTCTAAACATCACCCATGACACGGTCACCGTGGCCTGGACCCCGGGCTTCGATGGCGGCCTCAAGGCCTCGTACCGAGTGCGATACAGGTGAGTGATGATGTCTAGTCTCTCCCAAAGCAACCTCTTTAAAATCGATACATCCTTGATAACTATTCATCCTCTGTGTCGACTTTTCTGTCAGTCTGTCAGTTTTTGAATGGGTTTATCGCCCGCCCTGATGGGCACTAATGAAACTGCACCGCGGCGCCTCTGATTTGCCATTTCCCCTCTCTCTCATCTGCAGGATGGCCGACCGCGAGCAGTACAAATACATCGATGGGCTGCCCAATAGCCACAAGCTGACCATCGGCGGACTGCGCATGAATACGCTCTACCTGTTCTCGGTGATGGCCTGGAACGAGCTGGGCTCCAGCTCCTACCTGCCGGACCTGGCGCGGGCCGAGACCAAAGGTAAGTCCGCTCCATATTCAAATTAGCAGCGAGTGTGCGGCGCTGACATTGATTTATGCGAGTCCACTGGACCCCAGAATCGGTACTCGTTTGGCTAGGATGTGGTGTCGGTGGTAGTCACTAGTCAGTGGTGGTGGTGCCAGGTCAGTAGTCAGTGGTGGTGGTGCCAGGTCAGTAGTCAGGCAACGAGTCGGCAGATTTGTGGAATTAATTAGATAGCCGGGCTATGATAAGCAGCTATCAGCCTAATTGGCAGCACGCATGGGATGAGGCCAACTCGCGGCAACCGGCCCAAATAATTGATGAAGTAAATTGGCCCAGACACTGGATTTAAATGGGGTTGTGTTTGCCCAGAAAATAAATCAGGGAAAGGAACTTAGTTTTGTGTCTAAATAAATCTCGCAAATAATTATATTTATAATGTGAAAGACTCCTCTTAGCTAGAACTTATACATTTTCTTGATTAAAATTAAAGTAAAGCTATCTACAATAGGGAACCTCTTCTCTAGCTTAACTGGGCACCACCACCCTCCTAATAATTCCACCTAGGGACCCACTGAAACCACCTCATAAGACCTAGGAAACACTCAAATCCCGTGGAGGCCTTAGGCTCCCACAGATCTGATTTCTTGTCTCACCCAATGATCTCGTCCCGACCCTCTTTTGCTGCACTTAATTGGAATTGCATTACCGCCATCAACCATGGACAACGTCAACGACGCAACCACACACTCCCATCCGATGTGGACGCACTGCATCCGGGCAACAGAGGCACCGCCTCCATCGCACCCGGCCTCGTCGCTGGGCGGCGGACCGCCGACCACCAGCCAGACGCCGCTGGGCGGCACCTCGGGCATGCTCCTGGTGGGCGTGGGCGCCGGCATCGTTGTCGTCCTGCTCAACGTGTTTGTCATCGGCTGCTGTCTGCACAAACGGAACGAGAAGCGCCTCAAGCGAGGTACGCAGCGGAGTCCTGCGGTTGTTGCTGCTGCACAAGGAGAAAAGTTACAGGAAGCTAGGATCTTTTTACATCAAATTAGGAGCAGTTTCCATGTAAATCTCTCTGAAGAGTAGAACCTCTTTTTAGGCAGGGTATCCCCGCTTTATCTCAGTGTGCTATCGACCAAGATGGGGTTACAAAAAACCTATTGCCGGGGTCGGGGGTCTGGCGTCCGTGGGCATTTGAATTTCTAATTCCCTCGGCTCGGCCGGCAGTCGCCTCCGTTATTTTCTTTTAATTTGTGGGCGTTGTCAGCGCACGTGCCCGGTGGTCAGCAATTGCGAGGGGGAAAGGACCAAGGACCGGGGGGAGTCGCGATGGGAACGGGAGCGGGTGTGGCCCTGGGATAGCGATGGCGATGGCGTCGCTAATTTCATTTGCCATCACATGTTCCGGCTCCGCTTCGCAGCCTCTACGTGATTTGCGTCACTCGCTGGTCGCTAGTCGGACTCTTTATTTGATTTCGCTGCGTGTGCTCGCCATGCCAACCGAAAAGGACCCCGACCCGGACTCTCCCTGGTGGAGAAACCGAATTCGAATCGGAATCCGAGTCCTCATCCGACTCCGAATCCTCGTCCGAGTCCGGGTCCGAGTCCGTGTCCTCGTCCGAGTCGTAATCGGAAACTGGGACGGCTCGCGTTCATTGTTATGCTCTGCAGCATTTTTATTTTTATTCCTTTTGATATTATTCTTTTTTTATTACAATTTCTCATTTCATTTCGCATTTATTTATTGTTTTATTTTTGCAACCATATTTTTTTATTCTCTTCCATGGTTCGTTTTGTCAAGGACTTGAACTGATGCCAGCCGAGTTAACCGAGGACTCTAGCAATACACCGAATCTGGTCATAATTGGCATCTCCCTGGCGGCGTTTGGCTTCCTCCTGGTCAACGCGGCCCTCGTTGCCTGGTTCTTTGTGCATCAGCGCCGCCGGAAAGGTTACTATTATTTATTGTTATTATTATTATAGCTGCCTTTTATTTTGGTTACTAGCCAGCTTTAAGCTGTTGCTGGGGTACTTTAAGCCCGATAGTAAGATGGTTTTTGATTGAATTTATAGATATATACCTAATGTCCGTCCGTGCTTTAGGTATTTCATTATCTGGGTCCTCCAAAGGAGCCCCCTTTTCATTCTTTGAGTGGAGCTATTTGGGCTGGGAGCTGGCAGCCTCTAGACAATTGCATTGGCTGGCATGTTGCAGCGGCAGCGGGCACCACTTCCGTGACACCAGCGGATGCGGAAGTGAGCGCGTTGTGCTGCTTCCGCTGCCCACTAAGGACGCCGACATGCATGCTCACTTTATGGAGCTCACTAAACAATTTCCTGCATACGCAGGCTCCCAGAGATGGGGCCATATCCGCACTCCACTCGGCTTCTTGTAATTTCCGTGAGCCACCAATGCCAAGCGTGGCCAGGATGCAAGATCCAAGATCCGGAATCCGGCAGCCCGAGAGCCGGAGAGCCGAAGAGCCCGGGCCAAGGCAAAAAGTCAGCAGTCAACAGGAATATAATGATGACAGAAAATAATGATGCATCCTGGAAGTGCCAGCTGCCAGCAGCCAGCAGGCAGCAGGCTGCCGGCAGGAGCAGGACCTCCTGTTTATTGAACAAGAGACCCGCTCGACCCAGACAGAAGCCAAGACAAATGTGCATCGTTTTCTTAGCTGAATGCACAATCTTCCGGAAGCCAGATTGCTTTGCGGAGGTCAGGGAGCACGTGTCGACAAGTGTTGGACATGTTTGCCGAGGACTCTGTTTATTAAACCGAATTATATTTCGCACCAGCCGAGCCAGCTTTAAAATGGAAGCCAGGACGGCGCCATCAGCTCAATTGTTGCCATTTTAGCCCCGTCTTGGCAATCCCATTCTGGGATTCTGGCTGGCAAATTTCAGACGTGGCGCACACGGCGTATACGCAATGTGCCAGAGCTCCAATCGCTATTACGTGACGCATGCCAACACGCAACGCGGAGCGGCGTTACGGGCTAACCAAATTATTTCCATTCAGCAGGGCCCCGAAATGAAGTTGCAACGAGGCAGTTGGAGAAGGACCAAAGAATATCAACCAGGAATTATGCAAATGCACGTGTCCGTTTATGGCAACCCGCGGCAGATGCCAGCTGCCATTCCGGAGACTGCAAATTGCGAAGGCTTAAGGGTGCCAGAAATAGGCTATTGTTTATAAACATAGGAAAAATTGCAGGTCCTGTAGTTAAATATTCATTGGAGAAATATATGCTATGATCTTATCCATGCCAATCTATTTTTTTTTTCATCAAATTTCTTATTAGACTAAATTATAAACTTGTCAAAATCTTTATTTATTTATGTGTCAGAGACTTTATCCTTTTAAACCTTCCAGGGTATAAAGAGTGCTGACTTCTCCAGGCGTATTTGCTGATGCTATACTTGCTCTGCCCTGTATAGACTGCAAATTGCGAAGACTTAAGGGTGCCAGAAATAGGCTATTGTTTATAAACATAGGAAAAATTGCAGGACCTGTAGTTAAATATTCATTGGAGAAATATATGCCTTTCCTAAAATCATCTTATCCTTGCCAATCTATTATTTTTCATAAAGTTTCTTATAAGGTTAAATTATAAACATGTCAAAATCTTTTATTTATGTGCTAGAGACTATTCCTTTTATCCTTCAAGGGTATAAAGAGTGCTGACTTCTCCAGGCATATTTGCTGATGTTATATTTGCTCTGCCCTTAATAGACTGCAAATTGCACAGGCTTAAGGGTTCCAGAAATAGGCTATTATTTATAAACATAGGAAAAATTGCAGGTCCTGTAGTTAAATATTCATTGGAAAAATATTTATGACTTTCGTAAAATGATCTTATTGTTGTCAATCTATAATTTCCCATCAAATTTCTTATAAGATTAAATTATAAACATGTCAAAATCTTTTATTTATGTATCAGAGACCTTATCCTTTTAATCCTTCAAGGGTATAAAGAGTGCTGACTTCTCCAGGCATATTTGCTGATGTTATATTTGCTCTGCGATGTATAGTTGGCGTAAACACTTGACTTATGAGTTGATTAACATCTCAAGCGCTACGCTCGAAAAAAGTCAAAACTTTTGATTCATTAAGCCTGCGAAGGGAAGGGAAGGGAAGGGGCATCAGGGCCGGAAACTAAACTAAACTGACTTAATCGGGGTAACAAAATGTGGACCAGCTATTTTTGACATTTACAAACGGGTAGGAGCCTGAACTACAGCCGCAGGACATAAATAAGATATTTCCCTAAGAATCCCAGGCCGGGGCCAGACTCCATTATTTCTGTCTTTCATTTCCAGTGCGCCACAGTTGAACAAATGGCGAGTGCCGGGATATGAATGCATTCCCGCTCCGCACAAAAGAAAATTCATATTTCAGTCTTGTTGCAAACAAACAGAAAACGAAAACGAAAACGAGTCAGGGAAGGAGAAGGATGGGGCTCCCGAAAAGGGGCAAAATCCTCCTGGAAGGAACAACATTTTTATGACAATGTGGAGGGGCAGGGACCGTAGTAGTATCCCCTACCCCATATCCCTGTCAAAAGCCGATAACTGACAATGCCCAAAAGGATTTTTACTTTTCCCGCTTCCAGTTCGGTTCCGAGTTTTTCTTATTTTTTTCTTTATTTTTTTTCCCATTTTTTTGTTTGGTTTGCTCGCTTTTTGTGAAGTTGTCAGAGAAACTGGTGCGTCGGCCAGCCTGCGGAGGGGGTGGAGTGATGCTAGGCTATCAGGGGATATCTCTCTGCATATTTCAATGTTTTCGCTGGCGAAACTTGACTTGTGTTTTTGTTGCAGCCCCTCGGATATGCATTTTTAATGTGCATTTGTGCCTTTGTGTCAAAATGCCGCATGGCACACAGAAAGGAAATTCATCCCCGAGCACCAGATCTCTCTCTCTCCCGGGCCATCCGGCTCCACTCCAGGCCGTTCCAGACCAAACCTGACCAGCTCCTCGGCAGACCAAGGCCCGACCGCAGCGGAGGCTGCCTAAGAAGCCTTTCGCTGTAGTTGTCGCTGTCCGATAAACTATGCCAAAAGTCTGCGGTTGGCAGCTGGTTCAGTGGTTCAGCTCCGTCGCCGGCTGCTGGTTGTCCGCTGTCCCACGTCCTTGGTCCGCCATCCGTCGTCCGTCGCCGTCGTCCGTTGGCGGTCATCGACCACAGTCCGCCATGAACAAGAGCGCGGCAGTGACCATCGCAGAGGCATCGCCATCGCCATCGCAACTGCCACAGCCGCCGCAGCCGCAGTCAATGCCCAGTGCCACATATTTCATTCTCGTATGAGCTGGGCCTGAGCCCCAGCCTCCAGAGTAGCGCCGTCTCTAATGTTTATTGCCTCCAAGCCCGGAAAGGGGAAGAGTTCATCCTACACTGAGGTCGGACTCTGAGGTAGCCCTCCAATATAGTGGTTGAATTCCTAAGATCGATCATGCCAGTCCAGTCTTTATTTCGATCTGAGTGTTTTTAGATTAATTCATTTGAATCTGATTTGAATTTTAATTGAAATCGATTTGAATTTGATTTGAATTTGATTTGTATTTAATTAGAATTTTATTAGAATTTGATTTGACTTTGATTTCAATTTGGTATGAGTTATATTTAAATTAGATTTTAGTTAGACTTGAATTAGATTTAAATTTGATATAAATTCGATTTGAATTTTATTAAAATTTGATTAGAATTTTATTTGAATTCGATTTGAATAAGATTTAATTTTGATTTGAATTTGATTTGAATTTTATTAGAATTTTAATTAATTTTAATATGAATTTAATATATATCTGATTTTAATTTCATTTCAATTTAATTTAAATTTGACTTGAAGTAGATTTTTTTTGTTTTATGTGCATTTGATTTTAATTTGATTTGAACTTGATTTGAATTCGATAATTTGGTTTGAGTTAGATTTGAATAAGATTTAAATTTGATAAGAATTTGATTAGAATTTTATTATAAGTTAATTTGGATTCAATTTGATTAAGTTTTGATCTGAATTTTTCTAAAATTATATTTAAATTTAATATATATTACTATATTATATTATATTACATTATTATATTATATTAATTTGATTTGATTAAGATTTTAATTTCAGTTGCATTTGATTAGAAATTTATATATTTTTTTTGCAAAATCAGAATTTTAAAATAACCATAACTTTGCCAAAACAGCCTTAAATTCAGTTCGGAATGTCTTTCCATGTTAGTTTTTATTTGGTTAATTAATCTGCATATTTAGTTTAGAGATCAGAAAAAATAAATTTTTTGCCCATTTTTGACAATTTTAATGATGTAACCCCTTATCATTTTTTCAAAAATTGGCCAAAATTTTTTTTTTTTGTTTTTCAAATATTTTATTGCCAACTAATTAAGATTTAAACGGTGAATCGTGAAGTATACGGCATTTGGCTATCTTTTAGTTTTTGGCCAAGTTATGCTCTCAAAACAGAGCTCAAAGATACCCTTTTTTAATTGGCATTTTAATACCCTAATATTTTTACAAGTTAGAGTTTAAAATATCCATAACTAAGCCAAAACAGCCTTAATTTCAATTCGGAAAGCTTTTCTATGTTCGTTTTTATTTGGTTAATTAATCTGCATATCGAATTTAGAAATTAGGAAAAATAAATTTTTGGCCAATTTTTGCAAATTTTAATGATGTAACCCCTTATCATTTTTTCAAAAATTGTCCAAAATTTTATTTTTATTTTTTTCAAGTACTTTATTGTTAAATAATTCAGATTTTAACGGCGAATCGGAAAACATACGGCATTTGGCTTTCATTTCAATTTTGGCCAAGTTATGCTCTCAAGAAGACGTCAAAGATACGCATTTTTAAGTCGGCATTTTAATACCCTAATTTATTGGACAAGTCAGTTTAAAAAATAACCATAACAGAGCCAAAACAGACTTTAATTTAATTTAATTATAATTCCAATTTAATTTGAGTTTAAATTGAATTTGATTTAAATTTAATTCAAATTGTATTTTAGTTTGACTTGAACTGCTTCAGAAACTATATACATTTAATATTAATATAATTAAAATAATATTTAAGTATGATTCTTTGAAAGTAAGAACTGAAATAATCTTCTCCAAGTGCACTCCCCGGCCCAGTATAAGGGCCAAAGGGCAGTTGCATCTAACAATTGGTCCGAGGCATTCATGAGTGGTTAACAAAGTTGGGGCTTGGGCCTACGCGGCAATAGATTTCTGGCCAGAAAAAGGGCCAACTCGGCTAGCTGCCTAAAAGGGGAAATAGAGAGCAGCCATCAACGCCGCGGCCCTAGTATCTTTCGGCCAGGAGTGAAACTTTAAAGCTGCCGAGTGCAGGAGGCCGAGAGTGGGATCGGGATCGGGTATATATAGTTGAGTGCGACACTTTTACGACTTGGCGGGGCGAAACTTTTATGCCAACGTTGCCACCAGCGATAAGACCACCCGGACCATCCGGAGTCCACTCTCGAACGGCAGCCTCCGCCACTCGATCCCACTGGCCAGCACTTGACTTTGACACTCTTTAAACAATTGGCGGGGCAGGGGATGTGGCACTGGGTATGTGGATGGGGATGGGGATGGAAATGGGGAGTCCCCGGGAGCTGGAGCTGTAAAAGGGGGCACTGTGGCCTGCGTGCGAGAACTGCGACATCGAATCTGAAGAGATAAGCGCACAGGCTGTCGTGGTCAGGGAAATCGTGAAAAGCGGGCAAATCAGGGGGCTGGCTCAGCAATGTCGAAAAGTTAGCTGCTTAGGCAACTGGCCCTGACAGCCCGAGAGCGGACATTGTTGGCCCACACTCAGGGTCCATTTGGGGCAGGGACCAGGGTGCACAGGAGGCAGGCAGCCTTAAATGAGAGTTCATAAATTCGCTGGGCTCTAAAACAAAGCGCCTAGGCCATTTAAATGCCAGAGAGCAAATAACAAAAATACAAATGAATGTCAGGACTATCAAGTACCCAATACTGCAGGGACAAGCTCTATGCAATTTGCAGAATTTTTAATATATATTCTTAATAATTATCAGACGGATATGTTTTTGAATAGATCGAGACAAGTCCCTAATATATATCAATACCCAATACTGCAGGGAGAAGCTCTATGCAATTTGCAGGATATTTGATATATTAGCTTACTAATTATCAGACCTATAGGATTTTGATTAGACCGAGACAAGCACTTAATATATTTCCATATTCAGATCCCAGAAAAGATGTCCTTGCCCATCCTGACTAAGTAAGGCTGCCTCTTGTCAGCTAGCTGCATCTTAAATATATTTAAATAACACACAATGATCTCTAGAAGCTGGAATATCCTCTATGACAAACCACAAGACCAAGTCGTGAATAAATGAGAGTTGTATTTAATATATTTCAGTATTCAGATCCCAGAAAAGACTTCCTTGCCCACCCCGACTAAGTAAGGCTGCCTCTTGCCAGCTAGCTGCTTCTTAAATATATTTAATATATATATTTAAATAACACACTATGATCTCTATGAGCATACAATAGAAGCTGGAATATCCACTATGACGAACCACAAGACCGAGTCGCGAATAATTGAGAGTTGTTGGCCAGGACAGAGAGCTCGACATCGGCTTACCAGAAAAGACCTTCAAAGCAGACGTCGGCGTCATTAACGTGCCCCAATGACCGCAGGATCTGTCTAAGCCGCTGCCCGCGCTCCACGTAGATATACATACGAGATCCGCAAGAAATCCGGACCGGGTGTTCGGACCATAAGTGCAAAATTTGTAATCTCTGTGCGGAAAGTGCAACGGCGGCGGCCAAAACAAAGAGCGGAATGCGAGTGCGGATTATTTGACATTCGTGTGGGAGCGTGGCCACCGCATTGTGTCCTGCGTCCTGTGTTCCCGGTCCTCCAGCCAGGCTGGTGCAGAGTGCTAAGCCCGCCCCGCTGGCCATTAATGCCATACCCTGCCAACGGGGTCACTTAGTCTGCCACACGTCTGTCCGGCTGTCCAGCTGTCCAGCTGTCCGGCTGTCCGGCTGTCCGACTGTCCGGATGCTTTCCCGGAAAGTTGGGTTTAGGCTTTATACAGTTTGAGGTTTGTAAGTACATATACAAACGGACCAAAAGGCATTACATCAAAACTGGCTCAGCTTTTGCCGTATATCATGAAATATTCAAGTTGAACACAACCTAATCCTGGGCATATTCAAGGAGCATATTTGTATGCATACACAGGGGGAAATCGGGAGTGTTATTTTATATAGGTAGAGTCAGGTGAGCCAGCGATAAATGTATAAAATAATATATTTAATTCAGAATTTATTCTTAGCCAGGATTCTTTTTATATTTACCCTTGCTTAAGTTAATAGTTTCCTTTAATATTAAAAACTATCTTACTTTTTCTAAAAAACCCTCCCTATTTTGTTCAGTTTTTCTCCTCGGCTTAGCAACTTTTCGAGGGGTAAATCCAGGTCGAATATATTCCAGTTTCTGGCCATTCTAAGCCCTCCTTTGATGAATACATTCATGAGAACAAGCTCTCTATCCGCACTCACGCGTGCAGGTGAGCGGTTTTGTTTCTAATTGTCTTAATTGATTAAAGCCACCGTGTATTATTTTAAATGCCCCGCCGCACTCCCCTGGCTGGCTGTCATAAATAAAACAAGTGACAAATGCCGAAAAACGTTTTTGGCTCGCTAAGCCAGAAAATCACGTATACGCAGGGTCGGCCTGTAATATGTGTGCATATAGCGCTGTCATCGGCAGACTAGGAACAGATCTCTGAGCCGATTGAAACTGCAAACGCAGCAGGCCCCCAATTAAATGCATTTTCAATTTTTAATTTTTTCCCTTCGACACACACACAACAAATTGTGTATAGATGGGCGGATTGTGTGTGTGTGTGCATATGTTTAATGGAATAAAATGCCACACAACTGAAGGCTGGTAAATCATAAAAAATGCAAATTGAGGCGGCCAAACCAAATATATACACAAAAAATACCCACGATATGGAGACGGAACAAAGCAATTTGCTACCCAATTCAGTTGCAATTTGTTAAATATTCATTATACATCGGCAAACATGGGCGCAGGCACATAAACGTATATAAAGTAATTTTGATAACTCCCAAACATTCAATGTGCTTTGTGCAAATTAACAGAATACAGCAATTTTATCGACTAATAGTCCCCGCATGTCACGTAACCGGCGGACGTGCCGCCCAGGACCCCTAAACTACACCGTATATCCTACCGAAATGTATTATTAAGAAACCGTTTGGCCATAATATCCCGGCATATCTCCAGGACGAGGACGAGGCCGAGGACGATGATGGCAATGATGGCGATAGCAGCTGAGTGGCAGGGCAATGTCCATTTGCCATTACCCATTTACCTATCGGCAGAATGGTGACACCGGGCCGGGGAAAGGAGCTGCAGGACCACACGTGTCTATGGCTTTTTGCCTTCTGCTGACTCTGCTCGGCTCGTAATCGTTATAAATTCTGTGGCAAAAACTACAGAGTTACCTCAGTTAGTACGCACTGAAAAATAACAACTTAAAATGGTCAGGATATCTGAAAAATAACAACTTAAATGGTCAGGATTCTGAAAAATAACAACTTAAAATGGTCAGGATATCTAAAAAATAACAACTTAAATGGTCAGGATATCTGATCTGGAACAAGTTTATGATTAAGTATAGGTAGGTAAATTTTAAGAAGATTGTGTAATTTTCCTGTGCAACGCAGCAGCAACAGTAAGACCCCTTTAATAACTCCTTATAAATATATTCTATAATGTAATCCTCTCTTATATACTTTTCATATATATACAACTGAAAATCGGGAATGTGCTACAAATAATGGACTCCACTTTGCGGCAAACACGTGTTAACTTTTGCGGAAAATGTGTCATAAATCATTTAATTGCATTTTTACCTTTTGCCGGGCCTGTCAACTCATTTAACCCACCTTTGTTTCCGACACGCCATCGAAATGCACATCAACGAATGCTGCGACAAATGTGAATAATTAACACAATACACACAATACACACACCTCCCCCCCCGGCCTCTGTTTTTGTTTCTGTTTCTGCTCCTGGCACCTTGACAATCTTGGCTATTTGCATGGGATTTGCCATGCCTGGAACTCGGACACAATCGGCGTATCCGGACCGCCTTCTGTCGCACTGCACCACCACCATACCCACCTGGCATCGCTGCGAATCATCAATTTTCGGAATGTCACTGCCAATTACACCTTTTCAATATTTGTGCGCATACCCTGGCGTCGTCGGTTGGAATATATATGTTTTTTTTTGGCTACAAAATACAGTGGCGGAAACTACAAATCAACCGGCAAAAACGGCCACCATCGAGATGTACGCGCCCAGCTCATATAATGACACCGTCACCGGCGAGACGCTGTCCAGCGTTTCGGAGAAGAGCGAGTCCTACTCCAATGAGGGCAGCAGCCAGCCAGAATATATGGTGAGTATGCCCGGAACAAAACTATTTTTTAGACCCACTTTTTTCTGCAGTTTTCCCCCCTTCCTTGCTTTCTTTTTTTGTGGAATGAGCATGAATATGCAATTTGTGAATGGGCACAAAAACGGCCAAGGGAAAAAAGGGGAGGAGAGGGTGGCCAGCAGTGGAAAATCGTCGGGCATTTTAGGCATTTTCCATTGCTAAATAGATGTCCTGCAGGCGCAGGGGCGTCGTCACTTGGCATTTTCACAGGCGTTTTCCCGAAGCAATTCAATTTAAATATTGCTTCTTCTCCGTCTGTCTGGGCTGTCAATCACACCGATTTCAGGTGCCACTTTTAAGGTTATAGTTGAGGGCTCTTTGTTCGAATATGAATAGAAAAAAGCATGAAGTCGGCAGCAGGATTTATTTACTATATATAAATAGAAACAGGCAAGAAGTCGGCAGTAGGATATATATACTTCAGGGGGCTTCTTTTACCCATGAGAATCAGGTGACCTTTGAGCTTTGTATATCCCTTTAAATTATGTTTAAGGAAAACGTTTTCAGTTCCATCAAACAGGTTTCTCTCAGTTTCTAGGAATCTAATTAACTTTTTGACTGAAGTATGCTGTATTTTTGAGATAGATTCCCTTTCATGTGTACCAGGAAACTATTAACTTTAAAGGATTCCTTACAATTTATTCAAAAATAAATTAGAAAAAACCCAAAAACTTGAGGTCTAGGCGGAAGATGAAACAAATATAGCTAGGGCCAAGAACAAAGGCAGTTAATAAGCCTCTAAACAAATCTAAGGCTTCCTTCAGGTCGATCCTGAGTCCTGCGACAAACCCTTAATGTTGAGGCTGGTCAACGTAGCAAAATCCCTGGCCTGCGGCCCTGGCTTTTCAATTATTACCAATGCTCGAAACGAGAGAGAGCTACCAGAAAGGCAGGAAGTGCCAGACCAGGGCCCAAGTACCAGGACACGGCCAGGACCCGGCCAGCGAGGCGGAAACGGAAGCGGCAGGCCGACGTCGTCGCTAAGACGTCGTGATTAATTACGCGACGCTGATGATGATAATGATGAGTTCGCGAGTGGGCTAAGACGCCGGATAAGGCCGGGGATGGGTAGTTGGGGAGACTCAGACTCAGACAGACAGCGGAGCTGCTTCAAACAAATCGTTTCAAATTATTAAAATCATTTATTATCGCCGTAATCTTGCAGCGGCAGGAAAACCGCAGCAACGGCCTAACCCGCAGAAGCCGAGGGAAAGTATGTAAAGTGCGTAAACTGCGACCGCGCGTGTTATAAATCAGCCCCCTATATCGTCCTTGTCCTTGGGTCTATATCCTTGCTGTCCCCGATGTCCTTGCTCTCCGGTTCGCGGTTCTCGGTTCTCGGTCCTCGCTGTCCGTGTGTCGCCGCTGTCATTGTGGCTGTCAATTACGCGCCAACGACTTTCAACGCCTTTGCCAAAGTATGCCAAAAAGCAAAGTGTGGAGTAATTACGGGGCATTACTCAAATGGGAATGAGAATATAAATTGATATATACCCAGCCAACGTCCCGCCTGCCCCCCCATCGCTCTCAGCCCGACTCCAACTCTCACCACCTCCCTCTCTCCTTTGTCTTTATCCATTCGCAGGACGAGGCGCGCAAGAAGGCGGCATCCACGTATCTGGTGGAGGGCTCGGATATGCCGCCGCCCAGATACCAAAAGGATGGCACCCTGCCAGTCATATATCCGAATAATATTGGTAAGTTGATACAGCATGTCTTCCTTTAAAATTAAGCAGGAAATATCAGGACTGGGAAGGGTTAACAGCCTTAGAATTTATATATATATTAAGAAGGTTCTTACATTATTTTTATAGTTAAATTCTACAAAAATCCAGCAACCATTTAGGTCTCCCATATATATATTTATATATTTTATATTTAAGTCCCCCATTAAGAACCATATATATCCCTCAGTTAAGACCCGAGTGGCGAAAAAAAACGCTTTAGATAATTAACTTTTGGGCAAAACAAAGTTGGTAGCTGGCATTGGCGCTGTCAGGACGTCAGCAGACCCACTCTTAACCCTCTATTGCCCTGCGTTGCACTCGTTTTGGGTTGATTCTTATGCCATGATTGCAGCGCAATCAAAGCAAATGTTCGAAGGAAAAAAAAAATGAGAAACGAAACGAAAATCGTAAAAAGCTTCCAGGGAGAAGTGAGCGAGGAGAAATAAATATACAGACTTTTGCGGCAAAAGGACGAAAGTGGGCGAGCTGAAAATTCAATTCCAGCACAACATCTCCATCTTAATTGTAATTGAACGGCAAAGTTTTTGTCAGTCTTGATTTTCAATTGACGTATGTAAGGATAGAGCAGATCTGCGATATATATACCGCCCCAGGCTGAATCCAAATCACGTGCGGCCTGCGCTAATTTAAGAAAAAAGCACAGACCTCCTCGAGCTGCCGAAATTTAAGGCAGGCGAGTACAAATGGAAATGGAAGAATAATAACCGAGGAAAGGACTCAGACCCGGACCCGGACCCAGACCCGGATCCGGCCAAAGAATTGGGTTTAACGATAGACACCGTGGCTGTCTATCAAAGCATCGAAGCTGGAAGAACAACAGCAGTTCTATGATAACAAAAAGTGGAGAATGCATTTTAAATGCAAAAGCGTAGAAATAATAAAAATACATTAGCTGCAGAACTTATCCCCGGCAGGGAGAGCCCCAGACTCTGGCATAAAAAATACAATTACCTTATGTCAACGGCATGAAAATTTGGAAAGCGCTTTTCTCTTTGTTCCTGGATGGGCCGCAAATAAATTTGGACTGCACGGCAACAAAAATCGGTTTCTTGATTTCTTTTTTAAGTAACTCTTTAGATTATATATCCTTTAAAATATTTGCGGGTTACTAAAGAAATCTCTGAGTTTAAAATCAATTAAAAATTTAGCCCAAAGTATGCTTCAAAATAGTAATTCACAGTCTCCATTATTTTAGACGCTTTTCTCCCAACTTTTACTGTGACTCTTGCTGATTATTATTTATTTATTTTTATTTATTATTTAATTTATATTATATTATATAATTATAATTATTATATTATATTATGATTATATATCCTTTAAAATATTTGCGGGTTACAAAAGAAATCTATAAGTTTAAAATCAATTAAAATTATGCCCATAAAAGTATGCTACAAAATGGTAATTCACAGTTTTCATTATTTTAGACGCTTTTCTCCTAGCTATAACAGTGACTCTTGTTAATTATTACTTACTTGTTATTTTTTATTATTTAATTATGCCAAAATATAAAGGAAAATCCTTAAATTAATCACCCAACTATTTCTTGCCGTGTGGAGACTGTCCCGTTCGCAATAGATAAACCCAAGACAAGGTCTTGCCGCCCACTTTTGCCGCCCGCTTTTCCACCTCGAGGTTTTTGCGGCGACACGCATAATTACGTATGTGTGCTGTTGTGGCTGTGGGGGGTGTGTGTGCGAGTGTGTGTGTGTGTGTGTGCGGTGAGTACCGCCATTTTCTTTATGCCCGAGACAACAACAAGAGTGAAGCAGGACGAGCTGAAAGGAAAACACGCCGAGGGAGAAAGCAACAAAGACAACAGCGAGCGGCGAAAGAAAGGACGAACCGCACGAAGAGGGAAGAAAAGAGACCGAAGGAGACGCCGGCGAGGGGAGGGGAGGGGAGGAGAGGGGAGGGAGTCCCCCACGTGGCACAAAAAATTAAAATGCTTGCCGGAAGCTGAATCTCAAACAAGCGGGCCCAAGGCTGTTGTTCCAAGCGAGGCGGAAAGGCGGGGCGGGGCGGGGGAGAAGCGGAACTGTGGTGCAGGGAACCAGAGGCGACGGCATGCACATGAGCTTAGCGGGGGCGGGGCGAGCGGAAATTGTTTTTGTTAGTTGGCGTCACATCTTTTAACGGCATTTTTTTTTTTCTCCCATTTTTGGTTCTTCTATTTTTTATTTTTTGCGGAATATAAATTGCGAGGGTGGTGGCATGTGGGTGCTGGGGGGCGGTGGGGCGCTCGTCTGAGCCATTGACAAAAAACCAGATGACAAGCAGCCACACCGCAGTCCCAAGGGCCGCTCCTCCTCAGCTCCCCCCTCGGCAGCCGGCGGCAGTTGCAATTTCATTTACCATTTACCAGGGAAATGCATACGCGAGGAAAAGCGAGGGCCGCGCTTTTAATGAGACACTTTTCCGCACCCTGCCATGTTAATGAGAGGGCCAAAAGCAACAAGTCTCCGGCTCTGACCCACTTATGACCTTGGCAGAGTGCAAAAGCCCCCGAAGCAGCCCGAAACAAGTCCTTTTCCTAAAGTAAATGCATTTTGGGACCTTTGCTTAGGGCGATTCAGTCAAATTGGACTTTAGTTTGTGAATAATTTGCATTATTTTTGGTTAGCTATGAACTCAAGGAAGAAAACTAGGCTCATGAATAATTATATTAAAATATGTTCAAGTACAGAAGTACTAAAGATACTTTCCTCTTTAGAAAGAGAGATTTCTTCCGATTTATTCAATAAAATTATACAGCAAAAAGTTAACCCTCGGGCCCCTGAAGATTACTAAACTTAGAAAGTAATTTATTTAACATTTTAAGTACTTTCTCTTTATAAAATTTCATTAGTAACCTTTATTTATGATCTTGACAATTTTATATGGTAACATTCTTGCCAATTTTTCGTCGTTGAAGTTTAGTTAGTTTAGTTTCTGAATAATTTGCATTATTTTTGGTTAGCTAAGAACTCAAGCAAAATCGAAACCATAATTAAATTAAAATATGTTCAAGTACAGAAGGAGTTAGGATACATTCCTCTTTAGAAAAAGAGATTTTTCCGATTTATTCAATGAAATTATAGAGCAAAAAGTTAACCCTCGGGCCCCTGAAGATTACTAAGCTTACAAATTAATTTATTTAACATTTTAAGTACTTTCTCTTTATAAAAATTAATTTGTAACTTTGATTTATGCTCATGACAATTTTATTTGGTAACATTCTTGCCATTTTTTCGTCATTGAAGTCATTTTTGGTAAGGGAAACCCCCGCATCTGGAGGCCGAAGGCTATAGCTCATGGTGGGCGCCGCTATTTTTCATCCACGTGAAGCATTTCTTATCTGCTTTCTGGCCTGGCCCAATGTTATTAATATCAGATGAGCTGGGAGCTGGTTGCTGAGAGCTGGGAGCTGGGAGCTGGGAGCTGGAGCTGGTAGCTGGTGGAGGAGCTAGTGCTCCTGACCCGGGCAACAATTATGCAGCTGCCACAGACCCGAAATGGGCACAAAGATAGAGGTCTCGGTTCGGGTTTTCTTATTCGGCACAACAATGGTGGGCGCTGATCGAAAAATCAATAATTCATGAGTGACTGTCTTTTGAGGGAATAACACACACACACAGCCCTCTTCCCGGCACATATGCAGAAGTAAACAAGCCGCAGGATGAACAAGGACCAAGCGCAGGCCTTGTCACCGCCGGGCTTCCTTCGGCAAACCGAAGGCAAACCGCAGACCCGCCACTTTGCCCCCCGAAAATGATTGTTGCGAGGGCTCAAAGTCCTCCACTCCCCGCTTCCCACCGATGTCAAAGTCTATTTTACAAAATTACGAATTTGTTACGTTTGCGGGTTTCACGCCTCCGCAGCTGACAGACGCTCGATTTCCACGAAACGTGGCAGTATGTCGGCCAATTTGTCACGCCCCAAGCAGGTGGCACGGTGGCTGTGTTGGCCTCTTGGCCAACTGAAGACTCCATTGGCATTTGCATATTTATTGGGCCGGGCTTATCAGCAGTGTCGCAACCATTGCAATTAATGGCCAACGCTTTCCTTCGCTTTCCAACCGTTTGCACACGAAATCAGCCAGAACCGAGCAGCAGCAAATTGTTGCTAGCCATGTGTGTTGGCCATTTGTTCAGGCATGCTCTCGATTTCTATATACCCCAGGTTTTTCTATATAAAATTCCAAAAGTGGCTTTGTTTTTTGGAATATTTAGAAGGCAGAAATCAAGTGTAATTCCATGACTGTATTGGTTTAAAAACATGATTTTGAAAGGTATATTTCCACATTTTTGAGAAGCTATAGAAACTTACAAATAAGTATGAAAAAGTACTTGAAAGTTATCTGAGATAAAAGGCCACAAACTCTAGCCTTCAGAGTGTTATGTACGGCCATCTCCTTCGATTATAGAGCCCCTCGTTTGCAGCTTTAAAAATGGAAATTGAATGCGTTTTGCATTTTGCATTTTGCAGTTTGCAGTTTGCATCTCTCCATTTGCGGCTGGCCGGGCATCCGGCGTGCTCCGCTTATGGCCGCAATCAAAGCTTAAGCCAGGGCCATTCGGCGTATATATTGGAAAAAATATAGGAAAATAATCAGTAGAGCGCAGCACGTACCCCGCAAAAAGCGGCGGATGGGGGGTTATAAGCAGGGGTTATGGGTAAGCCATTAAAATCAACCCGGAGCAGGCTAAAGTGGGCTTAATGGCCACACAAAATAAATGGCATCAAATCGGGCTCACTTTGACTCAAGCACCTATTAACTGATGGTATTTTGGTATATATTTTTTAATTGCATATTTTTTTCTTACAGTGAACGCGTGCACACTGCCACACCCGCGGCACAACAATGGTGGCGCCGCCATCCATATGACCCGGGACGATCAGATGCTAATCAGCAAGGGCGTCTATATTCCGTCCCCGTCGCCGGCGCCTCCGCCGGATGGCTCCTACTACAACATGAACAGCGACAGATACTTGTCCTATCCGCCAATGGTGAGTGAGATCAATGACCGGGGGGAACTTGGCCGGGATCCAAGCTCCACGGACGGCGGATGCAGCTGGCTTAATTGCCCGCATCTGCAGTTACCTTCTTTGATCCGGCTGCCATCTGGCCGGGCCGCGTCCCTGCCAGGATTATTTCGCTCAATTAAGCCAAGTTTTAACGGAGGCAGCTTTGCATCCCTCCAGGACGGTTCCCTTTACCGCCATGTATCGATCTGGGGTCCTGGAAGGGGGTGTCTCAGGCATCCTTCCCTGCTGGCATTTAACGCGCTTCGACTTTTATAATCCGCAACACTGTAGAGACAAATGACAGACTTAAAAGCGTTATAAGTAAGCCCCATGGAGCGGAGCTGCACTGGCAACTGGCAACTGGCTTTGTTGCATTGTGTGCGCAGAGCAAACATTATTTTCTCCCGCTATTATCCTTCCCCCCCTGAAAACAATTTAATATCACGCATACGCCGTGTATGGCAGATGGCAGCGTCTCTTTTACGACAAGGCACGCCCACAGATGCGACAAAGTTTTTCCCTTTTCGGGTCTGCCATCACTCATAAAGTGAGCCTGGAAGGGACTCCACCTCCGTACCGCATCTAGTCAAGGACATGCGATGTCCATTCCAGTGCTCTCTTGTGCCACTCCTTGGCGGATGCCACACATTCGGCGCTTGTCGCATTGGCTGCCAATATAAATTCCGCAAATTTCACAATAAACATGGGGAAATCAATTTTCGGAATTTATGTCGCCAGCGTCGCTCTTTTTATGGAATCCCCGGTCCAGGGATGTGGCCCCCTCTAGACTTGATGACTCCTGGCACTAAAGGGGTGCAAATGCGACAGCATAAGATGACACCCGACGTGGGACGACAGTCAGCCCCGTCCCCTTGCCAATTATGTGTCGTATCAACCAAGTTGACGCTCAATAATTGTATAAATTAGATGGAGGGGAAACTGCAGCAGCAGCTGCTGCAGGAGCAGCAGTAATACAGCCAGGACATGCCACTAGGGAAGTCGAATAATTAGACACAGACAGAGCATATTTTATATCAAAGTATAATGTAATGTAATATATTCCAAGTCCCTACTAATGTGTCCAGCACTGTGGCTATCAAAGCTCTGCCCCTAAGGACATCTGGCTGCAGCCGGCTAATATAATAATATTTATGCTTAGCAGTTGGCCATGTTTATGGGCTTTATACGATTTGTTAAGTTATTCAATTGTGCGCCGGTCCCAAAGAGTACACAGTTAAATGATGTGGTCTGTGCGGAGACTGGCAGTATCAAGTGTCCAGTGGCCAGTGGCCAGGATCCAGTATCCAGTGGCCAGTATCCAGTATCCAGTGGCCAGTGCTCCGTCATCGTTCTTTGCCAGCGCCCCCGATATGGGACTAAACCTTTTGTTTGCGGTTTTTAGTCAACGAGGGAGAAAAATTCAATTTCGGTTTAGTTGGTCAACAATGACATCCCAAATGTGTGTGTGGGTGTGTGTATATCCTCCCGCACGAGAGCCACCCCTTCCGCTTGGCTTTGTGCGGGCCTTTTGCCAGTCCACATAAGAAATGTTTTGTGTGGAAGCCAAATTGAATTATTTGATAAACATCATTAGAAAAATTACAAAATATACAGAGGCGAAGGTCCCTGCGCTGTGTGGCTACCCAGAAACATTTGGCCAGCACTAAATTACTTTTCGAAGAGCATCTGTCTCAGTTTCAGCCAGTCTTTGTTTCAGTTCAAGTTAAGGCTTCCCAGGACTGCGCCACGTCTCCAAACGGACAGTAAATGAATAAGGACAATTTATAACAGTAAATCAAATTAAATTTCAATTGGAAAACTTGACAAAATAAAAAAGCTAGAGAAAAAGGCACACACTCGCACATTGAATGGGCCAAATAAAACAAAACAAAATGGCCATCTAACAAAGTTAGAGCAGCGTTTTGCACATTAGTCCCCGAAGAGGGGCAGGAGCCCAGCTGGCTTGGGGCATCCTCCTCCTCTAGCTTCACTGTAATCACAACTGAATCTCCGGCAATGGATGCGGATTGGATTCGGCTTAGCCAGTTTATCACAAAGCGCTGAAAAGTGATTGAGCAGCTTCTTAATCAATTTATGCTGTGGAGTTGCCATTTATGATGAGAGACAGAACGAATGAGTTTCCGGTTTTTGATTTATTCGATAAGCCAGAGCCACAGGACTTGAATGGACTCACATAACTAAAGTCCTGGGCCAATATTTACTCAGAAATCAAATTTATTGTCAACGGAATATGAACAACTATGTAGGATAAAATGACAGATAAGATTTGCTAAATGATTGAAAAGGCTCTTCAAAAATTTAAGTTCGTTCAAACAGATTTGATTTATTTCTTGAATTTTCTCTCCCATCTCTCATGGTTCATTTGGGGTCTTTGGAATTTTTCCCTCAATTTTCTCAGTGTGGCTTAAGTGGGCGTAGGCTTAGCTAAGCCGATCCGTGGTGGGCAGGAGCTGCTCCGTTGGCTCAGCTGGAAAAGTTTTCCCATTAAACTGTCGCCCGAGATATGAAACAATGAAGGGCGCAAACAAAGTGCGCTCTAAGCCGCGGCTCAAATAGGAGGGACTCACCCCCTCCTCTTCGAATCCTTTGGCCACTTTGGTTTTTCTTGGCTCCTGGAAAAGGCAAAGATTGGCACTAACGATGCCATAATTATGACAGCACTCTCTGCACAATACAACTTGCTGACAAGCATTCTCCTCCTGGACGGCAAAAAAGAAAAAGGAATCTGTTGCGAGTGGATTTCCAGTTCAATTGACATGACACTTTGTGCCAGTTGAGGAAGGAAGCTGCTCCGTGTGTCCAAGTTTGCAGCACGTACAACTTTCGAGTTCCGAGCTGCAAACTTGGCCCGTGCACCTAATTGGAATATTAAGGAGCGTCCTCCACATCGAAGGCTCGCCTTTACCTACCTTTACAGCCCAATAGAGAGTCCTCGAGGATTAACACGGCGACAGGACATCCGGCCGAACACATTAGACACAAAACACTCGGCACTGATTAACGCGGCTGGGCTGGGGTCGGGGAATTGCCAGTAGTCTTAAGTAGACCAGGGCGGACATTTTGTATCAGTTTACAAAGTTAAATTGTCTTCAACGAAAACTTCTTCGGTGGCGGCGCTCAGGGCTTAAGCCAGGGCGATTTGGGCAGGATTCCCCGGCTTCTGCTCCTGCAAAGGGTTCCTGCCTGCAAACTTTGGGCCACTTAAAGGCTTTTGTGTGCCGCGCTCGCTAATTCGCTCCGCAGCTCATTATTGCCGCCGATGGAGTTGTGCCGCTGCGGCTGGAACTGGGAAGGAACTTCATTCTGTGTAAATAGAATAACCAATTGGCATCGCCACTCGCCACTCCTCGAGCTACACTGGCCATAAAAAAGAAACTTTCCACATTAAGGCCAACCAAGCGGCGCCGGCGGGCCAAGGGCACACTCGAAAAAATCCCGCTTCTAGCCAAATTTAAACCAAAATTAAAAGATAATTGCTAAATAAAGGAGATATTTTATCTTCTAGCCAGCTTTAAACCAAAATTAAAAAGATTTTTGCTACATAAAGAAGATATTTTAAAGGAATTAAAGCTTGTACTTCCAGCAGGCAAGCTCTGACAGAGCTCTTACCTATTTATTTGAAGATTTCCTCCCTTTATTTGCGGCTTTTATTTCTCTCAGTGCCTGTCTCGCTGAGCTGGAGCTAAAATTAAATTATGGCCTGGGTGCGGATCCCCTTATTTATTTAATCGGCATCAGCTGTGCCCTCGGCTCCCCTCCGCCGCCGAAGCCATGAATTTTAAAACAAAACACTCTCTCGTATCTTGTATCTGGCTTTGATGACAGCTACAGCGCCCGGGTGCGTAAAGTATCTGACGGATGCCCTGGCTCTGCACCGCCCTTCTGGGAAGCCAGGACCCCTGATCCCGCCCGCCACCGCCACCGCCTGCAGCTGTCAGCTCGGCAGTCAGACAATGGCCGGAGTTCGCCCGCACGAAAACTAATTGAATTTAAAACAGTGCAGAACTCAAGTTAACAAAGTGAACCGTAGTTAAGTTGTCCGGCCGAAGTCAAGTTGCTGCCCTCCGGCTCCGACTCCGGCTCTGGCTCCGGCTCCGGCTTCACATGTGCACGTAGCCAGTCAGTCCACATAGGGATTCCGGCTGCGTCCGGCAGTCAGCATTTAACTTATCAACGCCAGCGCCAAATGGAACCCAGAGCAGCATTTCGGGTGTGGAAATGCCAGTTGAGGCGAGGCCAACCAAAGTTGGCAATAAAATACAAATTGCCGCTTAAATAGTTACAAGCTGGTTGGACAAAAACACCGCAACGGATGGATGAGTGGGTGGGTCTTCGGGCTCTGGATTTGCCTGGGTGTGGCCACAACTTGTTTTAAATTGCATTTACTTCTGGCCACTTGGCATGCCAGCGAACGGATACGGCCCTTGGCATTATAGTCCTTGAGGCACTGACCCCAGGACATCCTGTTGCCGCCTTTGGGTCAAATGAAGTTAGCCAAATCAATCAGCCATAAAAGCCTGCTAAAGCTTTTATATCAAGAATCTCCTGCTCAACCTTCTCAATATATTTATATAAAATTATAATTAAATATCCTTTTATTTTATATCCTGTTCCAGGAGTACCCTGCAGCATTGGACTTCACCGCCCAGCCGCTGCCCATGGCCCACCTGCAGCCCATGACCGTGACCTCGCAGGCAGCCCTCCTGGCCAGCAATGGCGGCGCCACGCTTATTGGCAACGGAGCTGTGGCCGCGGTGGCCGGCGGATCGGGCACCTTGCGGCGGGGAATCCTGCGTGGAATGGTGGGCGTGCCGCCGCCGGACGTCACTCACCACACGTCGGCGGTGGGTGGGAGTCCCATGCAGATGCTCCATGACCTGCACCATCCGGTGAACCTCAGCGCCTCCACGCTCACCACCAGCACCACGCTGAACGGTAGTCTTCCGGCGGCCACGGCCACGCTGCCCCGCCAGCCGCACGGCATCCTCAAGGATCCCAACAGGAACAAGCAGCAGCAGCAGCATCAGCAGCATCAACAGCAGCAGCAGCATCAGCAGCAGCAGCAGCTCCTCAATGCCAGCCTGGTTGGGGTCGGTGTCCCGGTATCGGCGCCCATGGGCAGCTTGCAGATCCTGAACCTGCCACCGGCGGGCGGCGGACTGGGCAACAACCTGCTGATGACCACCAGCGGGGCCTTCGATCCGACGGCGGCGGGCATGAGCAGCTTCAGCCAGGCTGGTGGCATCCCGGTGGCCTACACGGATGCGGACGGGCACCTCGTATAGCTGTAGGCGGGAGCTGGGGCCACCAGCTCCAGCACCAGCTGCAGCAGCACCACGGTGCGGATCATCTCCGGCAGCGAGCCCCGGTTCTGAGCAGCCTAACCTAATCCACAACTCGTATCTGTATCTGTAACCAAACCTACTCGCAAGGATGTAGCTAGTTTAGGAGCTTTCTCTTCGGCATCTGGGTTCTGTGTCCCCATGTCCCAGTCCCAGACTCGGTCCCCTGGTTCCAGGTCCTTGTTCGTGTCCCTATCCCTGTGCCTGCTCCTGTCCGGCAGCCACTCTTGGCCATTACCTTATTCAAATCAGCCAGCGAATTAGTTTATGTAAATTTCCACCAAATATTCTCTATCTCTCTCCGCCGAATGTTGGGTGTTTATTTAGATAAGGCGGCGCCTGTGGGGGAGTGAGCATAATTTCGCAGAGAGTTTTACTAATTAGCCGAAAAGCAGGAGGAGCAGCAGCCGAGAAGAAAAAATGGGAGGGCCGCGGCCAGGAAGCGGGCGAAATAATTTGAAAATTTCCTTGGGTCGGGCGGAGGAGAACGCGACGCGGTCCAGAGCCGCTTGACAGCTCCCAGGGGCGTGCTTCGGCTCAAGTCGACTGGGCACGTGATTGCCCTGGACGGCGCCCGGAGCGTCCACGGTCGTCGAAAGTTGAAGGTTGACAGCCGCTAGCTGCTCACCGACCCCCGACCTCTAGATCCAGAGATCCCTCGCCCAGATTCGGCACTTCCCCTTTAATGGGGCGGGAAAACTCGAGAATTGAGGGTAGGAGACTGCCCCACAGCCGGCACAGTAGAACTTCCTTGGCTCGAACTTTTCATAATTCACTTTCAAAGATTTTAAATATGTAAAGGAATATTGTAAAGAGAAAGTTTCTTAAGAGTTACAGGAAGTTCTTGGATAAATTTCCTATATATATTTTCAGAATTTCAACGATTTTCCCCTTTCTTTAAGTATATCAAATAATGCTAGTTGTATTTCTTTAAATACCCAGACAAGTTCCAGTTAGGGAAGCTCCACTGAACCCAAACAGGATTAAAGAGCGTTGCCGGGGAGCTAAGATAGCAAATTTAGAGACACTGTGCAAAAGCAGTGTTCTTTTATGTATTTTTGGGTAAAACTTTCTCTGAAGTATTGCTAAATTTACGCATCTGGAAATCAATGTTTGCTCAAGATTGCGACTTGGAATTTGAGTTCAGCAGCAGTTTCCAGAGCGATGCCGCAGATATGAAGAGGCAACGGCCACGCCCCCGCTGCCATTATATGCAGAAGTTGGCTTCATCTCTTAGGAACACATCTCGGGCTCCGACTCCATCTCCATCTCCATCTCCATCTCCATCTCCGGGTCCATCTCCATCTCCATCTCCAGCTCCCCCTGCCTTTGCTGGGCAGGACTCGAGTGGCATTGCCGCACATAAACAGTTTTCATTTGCCACTCGTCGCAGCTCAGCGAGCGTGACATGCCAATCCTGGCCTGCGATGCCATTAGCTTTGCCAGTCCAAATCCGGGACAGAGACCAAGACCAAGACAGAGACAATTCTGGAATCTCTAGGACCATTCAGTTCTCTATTTGGTTCGGTTCGGGGGAAGCGTTAAGCACACGCCCTCGCAACCGCATCCGTATCCTTGACTTTGTAGCCAAGTTCTTGAGATCTTTGAGCGTGGTGCATAATTACAGCAGCATCTCGGGGCGGAGTGTGTGAATTTTAATATTCATTTGGCTGTAACTGGCGGATCTGGGTGCACTGCTGCACCCTGGCCCTGGATTATCGCAAATGAATAAATGCCCTGATTTCGGGAATAGATGCGGAGGCAGCCGGCTTGGCTCGGCTTCAGAGTGTAATTAAAAGTGAAATTATCTTTGGAATTAACGCACGCGTAGACAAAGGCAAGGACAAAGGAAGCGGCTGGGCAAGGCTCCTAGGCGAAGGGGGGGGTGGGGGAAAATGAAGAAAAATGCGCGGAAAACTGGGAATGGAATTGAGAATGAAGATGAGCCGGCTTTGGGTGTGTATATGAGTGTGTGCAGGCGCACACATCCTCTGTGGGATTTCCGCTATTGAATAATTGCGATTGCAGCGCCCAGATAAAAGTTAAATGAGCGGGAAAATAAGGAGTGCTATAATGGGGGGCAGTCGGGGTCGGGATGGCGCAACCTGTTGTGGCTGTCATTAATATTCGCCATCCTCTGCCGGCCATTATCTCGGCCATATTTCATGGGACTCTGGCGTGCATGGCGCCGGTCAGGGAACATGGGATGCTAGGGGGCTGGGGACAGAACCGCCCCTATATACCAGATATGTGAATGTATAGCTTGTACTCCCATCTCTAAGAGTAGTGCTGCCAAATTGCATTAATAATTAGCATTTAACTGGATCCGTAGCCCTAAGTAGCTAAGCATTTCGATCGAACTACTCAATCAGCAAGCCAAAACCCAAAACCCTTCAAATTGTACAATACCACAGAGCAGAGGCCGGAAAGCAACGAGTAAAGTTTACGAGTAACGATTACGAATAATAACTAACGATAGCGATAACGATAACGATAGAAGGACAAATGCAGGTATATCGATACACACACACTGAACGAGAGAGAGAGTCATTGCAATTCATAGGTGTAAACGTAGCGTACTATTTCGCAACTCGTATCTCTTAGGTCCCCCAAAAGACGCCCTAGAATTCCACTAAGGTCTGGAGCTTGGCAGGGAATTCCCCACACACATATACATATAGGAATAACCAACTCGCTGTTTTCTTAGGGATAACTATTTGATTGCACTCGAACTTAATACTCAACGAACGAAATGTATCTCTAAACACAACCGCATCCGCATCTGCATCCGCATCCGCGTCCTCTTGCAAATCTTGTATGTCTTCCCCAGAGTATCTGCATCCGACTATTGTTGTTTGTCCCTCATTTCTGATCTTGAATACGTACTTAATACACACTGCTTAGTTTAAACACACACACAGAGGTCGGGGGAAAGTAAATAAGACTTATTGTAGATAATTATGTTTAAAACATTTAACCAATACCCACGAAATCAAGTTGTTCAATTTGTATTATTGCCAAAGAGATATTTGTTAAACATAACATAAAAAAAACCATAACTTGACTCTATAGATGTGTGTACGTGTACGTGTGAGTGTGTGCTTGTTTCGCTCTTGCTGTGTTTAATTGTTGTGCGACTTAATTGAAATACCCCTCGGGAACTGTGTATGATTTTGGAAATCCTCTCATTATTAACGTAGCATAATTACAGCAGCGGCTGAAGGCGATGACACACAAGACTTGAATACTGAAACCTAGGCTAATGTTAAATGTTAATTCAAATTAAAACCTAATGCAGCTGCAGCTAAGTAAGCGAATCGAACCGAGTGTATGTGTATAAAGCGGATTATGAATGTTCTTGTGACACTTATTAAGTTATGTATTCTATGTAGTCTGTACGCGTATATATCTATAATTATAACTGATGCATTGTACAGT
>VNKC01003445.1:0-72352 GCA_008042775.1 Drosophila pectinifera
TTTTATGTAGTTAATTAATCTGCATACCAACTTTATAAATTAACAAAACTAAATTTTTTGCCATTTTTTGACAATTTTAATGATGTAACCCCTTATAAAATTTTGAAAAATCGTCAATTTTTTTTTTCTTAGTTTTTTAAAGAATTTTATTTGTAAATAATTAAGATTTTAACGGCGAATCGAAAGATATACGACATTTGGCTATCATATTATTATTGGCCATAATATGCTCTCCAGAAGACATCAAATATTCGCATTTTTGAGTCGACATTTTAATACCTTAATTTTTTGGACAAGTCAGAGATAAAAATATCAATAACTTTGCCAAAACCGCCTTAAATTCAATTCGGAAAGCACTTCTAAGTGAGTTTTTATGTAGTTAATTAATCTGCATACCAACTTTATAAATTAACAAAACTAAATTTTTTGCCATTTTTTGACAATTTTAATGATGTAACCCCTTATAAAATTTTGAAAAATCGTGAAATTTTTTTTCTTAGTTTTTTAAAGAATTTTAATCGTAAATAATTAAGATTTTAACGGCGAATCGAAAGATATACGACATTTGGCTATCATATTATTATTGGCCATAATATGCTCTCCAGAAGACATCAAATATTCGCATTTTTGAGTCGACATTTTAATACCTTAATTTTTTGGACAAGTCAGTTCGGAAAGCACTTCTAAGTTAGTTTTTATGTAGTTAATTAATCTGCATACCAACTTTATAAATTAACAAAACAAAATTTGTTCTTCTAAATAAATCCCTTAACAAGCTAGCTAGTTTCATAGCTCTTGCCTGTTTCATTTTTCCACTAGCTAAAAACCAGCCAAAAATGTCTAAAACGACATCACAGTTTGTTAAGTATGTAGTGTTGAAAAAAAAAACAAACGCCGGCGACGAAAATTGTCATTGTTTTGTTCTTTCCGTCACTAGAATTAAGTTAGAAGTTTAGCATTAATATGACGACGTGGGGCAACATCTGCCGCATCTGCAGCAGTCCCGCGGACTATGAGATCTTCGCCAAGATCCCCACATATCTGCACGGGTCCACGAACGAGTTTCTCAACTGGCAGAAGCCCATTAACGTTCTGCTGGAGGAGACAACGGGCCTGAAGGCAAGTCATCCTCCATATTCTGGTTCCACATATATTTTTAACACCTGGAATACCTGCAGAATTCCACAAATGACGGCCTGCCCCGCAACATTTGTGCTCCCTGCATCTCGTATCTCAAGCATGCCGTCACCTTCCGGGAGCAATGCATCAAAAACGCACTCAGTCTTAAGCTGGCAGAGCTATACCAACAGAAGGCGGTGAACGTCTCGGACGCAAACAAAGTGGATAAGGAGAACGCCCTTTTCACTCCGGCTGACCTGCGCTACGTGGAGCAGCGACCTGTGCACAACCTGCTGCTGAACAACAGTCGAGCCAAGGTGCAGGCTCCCAAGGACAAGGTGCACAAGCAGCTGCTAAACCAGACCGCACCCCAACTGGACAGTAGCTCTGAGCAGCGAATCCAGTATCTCAACGTGCTTTTCGACAAGCACCAGCATCGCAATAGCTTCCAGAGACATTCCAGGGACCCAGAATTGCCCACAAGTAGCGGCATCGATAACACTAACGAGGACGACGAGGACTATGGTGCAGCCAGTTCCAGCGACGACAACGAGGAGGCTGCTCTGCTGCGCAAGCACAAGAACTGCTACAACTACAGCGAGACGAACTTCGAGGAGGACGATCCCATGGATCAGGATCAGGTGCAGTTGCGTGACATCAAGGTGAATATACCGGAGCCCATGTGGAAGGAGCGCAAGTGTCCGGCCTGCTCCAAGCGCTTCATGTTCGAGGATTCGCAGCAGTCGCATCTGGACAACTGCGTGGAGTACCAATTCGTCGCGTTTGTCACCGAGGTTACCAAGCTGCTGGAGATTAGGCGACAGAAGATGGTCTCGCCCCACGAATTTATCCGCCGAATGATATTTTCTCTGCACAAGACCTGCACCTGGCTGCAGGAACATTCCGTAGACTCGCTTCTAGCCGAGAAGCTCAATCAAGTGAAGATCTCCAATAACGAAAAGACAGCTGAAATGGCAGTGCGCGCAGATGTTAATGTTCCGCCTCTGGAAGAGGATGAACCATTCGCAACCTTTGATTTTATCAGCGGCACCACAACGCCGATCACAGAAGAGAACAACGTGCTGTACGCCATTGCTCGCTCCGAGAGCCGCAACTCGACATGTACTCCCACGGTTAAGAAGCCTATTCCTATCCGTGGAACGGCAGCGGTTTCCTCACTGTCTCTGGGGATGAGCAAAGGCCTGGGTGACAGGCACAAGGAACGCGCCACATTTTTGGAAAAACTCCAACGAGCGGCCGTCACACCCGGTTCGGAGACTCCACCATGCCAATCGGGCCTAGCCCCAATATTCTCAGCTCGATGTGGGCAGTGCAATTTAGTATTTGACTCGGTCTCCGACTTGGAGGTTCACAACGGAACGCATCACAATGCCCACAGTGGCAAGGAGATTAGCGCTGGCGACGAAGCCCAGCGGCGACACATAATCGCCCTTTTCGAAGACGATATCTAAGTTATCCAAAGAACTGTTTTTTATGTGCGTGGTGCCACTATGCACCATTATTTTATGTAACCTGTATTATTTATTTATTTAATACCATTGTGTTTCCCATTTGGGATTACCTCCTACATAGCCGTTTCACATTCTCATGTAGTCTAGGCCCAGGGCTTGACTTTTATATCTATATGTATACTCTGACCAATAAAGAGATTTGCAAGACTTATCCTTAACCTAAATATCATGCGTATATCTTCAAGCGATCTAGGACTTGATTGGCGTCGCAGATGTTAAGATCTAAGAAATTCCGTAGCAACCGCATCAAGTCTATGCTGAGCTGAGTTTCTCGCAGTGCAAAGAGCTGGTTAAGGATATTTACAAAGTGCTCTGGAATCGCCAGTATTCCGAGGAGTTTTGCGTCACCAATGGCCACCAGATTGGCCAGCACCCGCACTCCGTAGAACAGACGCAGCTTGTTCGAGAATGAGCTAAAATCTCCGCCCGCTTGGTTGGTTGCAAAAAAATGTACTAGACTTTCGGCTTGCTCGGCACCGAGGCCATGATCTGGTCCAACAAGTTCTAGCTGGTGTACGATGTACATAAAGTACTCGCTGGCAGGATCCTCGGGGCCCTTCTCGTGTAGGTGCTGTGCAAGGTACTTCCGCTCTTCGGCGCTCACATGCTGCAGTGCGTGGGTGGCCACCAGAAATAGGCAAGTGCCAGCATCCTCTTGGCAGCCACTCGGGTCGCTGGCCGGCGTCGTGTACAGTTTCCACAATTTGGACACCAACTGCATTTGGAGCAAGGTCTGGGCAGCCTTGTCACAAGTGGCCAGAATATTGGCCAGGGTCCACAGACAGCTGCGTTTCAGGCGCTCCTCCTTGCCATCCAGATATGTGACCATGTAGCTGCCCGCCGCACTCGCTATCTTCTCGGTAACGTGAGCCTCGCCCAGGGAAAGGTTGCACAGGCACTCGATGGCATCAATCTGGCGCTGCATGTCTGGTCCTGAAAGCGGATTTCCATCCTTTAATATATCTATCTACTAAAACGCTCTCTGAGGGTCATGTAGTTACCGGTCAGCTCCTTAACCAGCACCTGAATGGCGCCAGGAATCGCTGCGAAGGCGTTGATGTTGTCGTTCCCCTGCAGAAAGGCCAGGGCCAGGCGGTACATGTCCTCGGATGTAGCATGCTTTCGGCGCTTAATCCTAGAGGCCAAGCCAAGCACATCCTTCGTACCCAAGTCCTCGAGCGTCGCCACCTCTTTCTTGATCTGTCCCAAGCCCAAACGGAGTGAGTCCTTCGCATGGATTCGTAGCTCCTGGCGCTGTTCCTGGGTGTACCCTCGGATCTTGCTCCGCAGAATGGAATTTTCGGATAAAGGAGCCGGTTCGGAAGACATTTCGTTATGTGTTAACTTTATAAATAGGGATAAATTGGAATTGGACAACACTTGTTGAATTGACTATTAACGCATAGCTGCGTTTATGCGATGAATTTCATAAATTCGCAAATAAGTTAAGTCACAACGAGCCCTGGGATTGTGCGAAACAAACAAATTAAATTAAATAAAAGTCCACTTTAAAGGGTAATCATTAACCTAAACTGATAATTTTAACAAAATAAAGCTGATATAACAATTTAAATATTCTAATTTATATAAGTTTATTTCACGAATTTGTAGAGTTTATAAAAATGGTCGCATAAACTTTGTAGCAAAGAAATCAAACAAAATACATGTCACAAGAAAAATAATCAAATATTGAAACTAAAAATTCTGATTTTACATTTTTATACAAAAAAAAAATGATAAAAACATTAAAAAGAAAACATTTTAAATAGTTTACAAACTTTATCGAACAATATCGAACACTGTAAAAATATCGATACCAGCGAGATATTGATGTATCGATGTTATTATCGCTGTTACTCCCAGCCCTAGTGGTGTTAGTAAGGCGAAAATTGAACAGTTGAAGTTCGACTTAATTAACTTTGAGAGCAATTGCCACGGTTAGCAGTGGTGCAGCAGGCGAGTGCGACGCAATGCAGGTGTGAGCCGCTGGACCAGCGCCGTCGCACAACAGCACTATGCACTTTTCCATACCGGACACGCAGGAGCTGGGCTCCTCGCCCACCTACACAGCATACAACATACACATCAACGGCGTCTACCACTGTCGCCTGCGCTACAAGCAGCTCCACTCGCTCAACGAGCAGCTGCGCAGGCACTGTGGGGGCGTAAGTCTGCCGGCGTTTCCCCCGAAACGACTCCTCCCGCTGACCAACGGCCAGCTGGAGACGCGTCGCAGTGCTTTGGAGCAGTACCTGCAGATGGTCGGTCAGGATGGCCGCATCGCCCGCTCCGCCCATATGCAGCAGTTTTTGCAGCGCGCACAACTGGATACGGCACTGGCCGAGGAGATGGTATCGAGTGACTGCGAAGAGCAGCAGCTGGAGGTGCAGGTGTATACCAGTCCGACCGGTGAACGCCTTCTGGTCAGCTGCAGTGTACAGCAGAACGCTGGCGCTCTATTGAAGGCCGTCTGCCAGGAGCTCCAGCTGCCCGAAGATCTGACGCGCTTCTTCTGCCTGTATCTCGTCCGTCGAATGCGAAAAACGGATGAAATGCACCTGGTGCGCCGCCTCATGGACTTCGAGTCGCCGTATATAACGCGCCTGCACGTTCAGCCTTGCGACTTGCTGCTACGTACCTGCTACTGGGACTCTGGGCTAGACGCCAAGTTGAACGGGAGCAAGGTGGCCCTTAACCTTCTGTACAACCAGACGGTTGCCGATGTGGGCCGCGAGTGGGTGGTGATCTGTTCGCCCGGCGTGGGTCGCCAGCTAAATAGTCTACAGCAGCAGGGAAGATCTCGGGAGTACATGGATTTAGTGCGTCAGTTGCCATCATACGGATGCCTGCAGTTTGATGAGGCAGAGGTTGACTATCCAGAGCCGAACACGATGGCGCTGGTTAGCATTGGCAACAAGGAGCTGAGCCTACGCACGTCACGCGGCGCCAAGATCTACGAAACCAAGTTTCGAGTGACTAGGATGCGGTCGTGGCGTGTCAGCGTCACACACAACCCGCTGGAGGCGCGCCTGGAACCCACGCACCTGCAGCTGGCCTTCGAGTATCTGATTGCGAAGCAGACGCTGCGTTGGATAACCATCACTAGTGGCCAGGCCATGCTGATGTCCGTATGCCTGCAGGCGATGGTTGACGAGTTGTTGAACCGAGGAGGAGGCGGTAAGACAGATCCCAACAGCGATGACGAACAGGATCAGCAAGCAGTCACCTCGTCCTCGTCAACGCCCAGCTCAACTTCTTCTACGTCGACGTGGGCTTCGTCCACATGCTCTGCATCCACAGCGCCCTCAACGCCGCCAGTTAGGTTTCTCTCCGAAGACTTGGCCCCCAGATCGAAGCAGCAGCCAAGGCTGACCACGTCCCGCACCTTTGGTGCTGTATTCTTCCGTAACGACGGGGCGGACAATGGAGCGCGGGTGTCCAATGAGGCGTTTGAAGGCATTGGGGATGATGACCTATGAATGTGCTAAGGCAATTGCCAAACCGAATGCTTTTTCTGAGAGATTAGAGGAGCCGCCAAACTAGTTGTAACTCTAAGTGCAGGTGTAGGTGCAGATACAGAATATTAATTCTTTTGATGTAATTAAGGTTAAAGATTTTATATGTGTGTTATAACCAGACTACTCCTACCCTCTCTGCTACTTGCAAATGTTATGAAACCTAAGCGAAGGTTGGCGCAATGCTGTCTTTTACTCAATGGAAGTGCAGATGAGTGGCGGAAACGAAGGAAATGAATGCTCAAGATGAATGGCTCGTTTTACCAGCATTATTTATATGTATCTACATGTTGAATTATTGTAAATGCTCTGTAAATGGAACTCTTATGACACATTTTATCTCTTTTTTATTATTTCTTGTATTGTAATATATGTATGTACGTACGTGAACTTACCTTACTTTAGCGATAGCGAAATATGTTATGCATTTTAAACAATAAATGTACTGATAACTATGGTAAATGTTTTAGGAATCCGCGTGGATATTTGTCAAACATAAAAATGAAGAAAATTCATTCTCGAAACTGTTGATTGACTTCCAAATAAAAGCAACCTGTAAAACGTATTTAATTACATTTATTGGAGCTAGAACTGATGGTGAGTATTATAAGCTATGATTAAATATTAATTTTCGTCCGGTATAAGACCATAACAGATTTTTCCGAATTTTCGGTACGGAAATTAAATACTTGTTTTAGCATTACCTATATTTCGAATATTACTGGAATTATGCTAGTACTAATACAAACATTCCCCTTTATAAACGTATTAACTGCAAAAATTTAACGTTAACATGTTCTTAAATATTTACCATATCTACAATACCCTTAATTGTTCTCCTTTCTATTCCATTGTCAAATAAGAATACCTTCAGCCTAATTATATATTTTTTTAAAGTTGTATTGTTAACTTTTTGAGGTTCAGTTTCTCAGTTTTAAAAATGTTTTCTTCGGCTTATTGCATGTTTTCAAAGAACACGTCTTTCTAACATTCAATTTCATTTCCAAGAATATAAATAAAATTTAAAAAAAGAGTTCCCCAATTATTTTCCCAATGCTACAAATATTCCAAAAGTTAGTATGGCACACAAATCTCCGTTATTGCAACGGTCCGCGGCGGTCACACTGCTGCGAAAGAGAAAATTGAGGGAATATAAATAACTTTTAAGCGATAAACAAGGCGACTTGAGGATTAATATCTCACAGCAAGGACACATCGAAATGGAACGCATTATCGGGTATGCAAATGGGCTGACAGGACTTCAGGGACTTCCTGGAATCCGCTAAAATAACGACCTGTGTGCGTTGTTGGACGACAAAAGACAGTGTTTACATACATATGTACATACGCACACCCGCGGTATATACATGGCACAAGTATGTGCGTTTGTACATATGTCTCCGCTCTGCTCTATCTCCTTTGCAGACGCTACCCCTACAATTCACGGCGCCAGAACAGCGGCGGGGGCGGCCACAATAATGCCGTGCACAGCTACCACCACCATCATCACAGCAACAACAACAACGTCGGTTCATCCTCGTCGCCGGCAGGGGCGGGGTCCAATGCACCTGGTTATAGCAATCACAGCGCCGGCAATTCGCCCTCATCTCTGGGCGGGCACAGCGGTAGCAGCAACAACAGTAACGCCGGCGGAGCGCCTTATGGCCAACCTGCTCCGCAGAGCCTGCCGCTTTCGCAGCACGACGAGCTGATAAGGTATATTCATGAGGCATGGAACAAGGTAAGCCAGCGTCTGGTACTTTGGTAATAGGGCAATCCACTTGTCACCCTCTCTTTTGCTTTCCGCCCCGCGGCAACCAGGGACCGTAGATCTCATGATACATAAAGTTAAATGTTTCCATAAAACTAGTTTTTTTTTCACTCTTGGCCAGTTGAATGAGTCACCAGATGTTTCACCAATTTTTCTACTTTGAATATTAAAGCTTCTATTAATAAATATTACTAAGTAAAGTAAAGTAAGTTAATAAGAAGATTATCGAACTGCACATTGTGAATAAATAATATAAAAGGATGATTTATGAACGTATTATCCATTTTTACAATATTTTTAGTCAACGAATGCTTCTCTTCTATATTTTCCACTAGAGCTTTATCCTAAAATCGGTATTTATTTTTATTCCCTTATATTTTTCTTATAAAAATATTATAAATAAAACATGAACTACCCGTAAATAGTATCTACCTCTTTATATTATCCAACCCTGTTTCAACTTTAAAATTGTAAGCTTATAGGGATTATTAAATTTTTAAATTGATTTAATTTGGGTTGCAAAGTAATTTTTGTTCTCTAAATTATTAATAAGATATAATGGCTACGGTCCCTTCCGTGATAATGTCGGTTGCTCTTCATGCTTTGCCAAAAACACTTTTCGCTTCAGGTCAAGGAGCAGGGACCACCTGTAATCTACTGCAACGAATCTGATAATCAGCTGAAAAACTTCAAGCCATTCGATCTGGAGGAGTATTGGGGCCAGCGCCTCATCCAAAACATTCACGTGACACCCACACAGGCCGGGGGACACCAATAGACCAGTAGAAATTGGAATCTTACAGACGGACTACGGCATGTTCTTCACGTGCTAACAATTAATTAAATTATACACAAAAATCGGAGGGGTGCCAAAATTCCCCAAGTTTATATATTGACTAGTTTCCACGAGATTGGAATTTACATTTATATTTTTTGCGACTCTTGCTTTGGACTAAATGTATTAAATGTGTAAAAAAATTATATAAAAAATGAGATTCCACTGCCAGCTGAAAGGCAATTGATATATTAACTTATTCAATAAAGCGATGATTGGCTAACATTTCCCCCTCAATGGCACCCCAACTTTAGCATGCTGTCTGCATTTAAGTGTTGTGCATTAAGAGCGCTTTAAAATTTGTCCAGAACAACAATAAACAAATGAAGAGCGTAGATAAATTCCAATAGTCCCGTGTATTATTTATAGAATGAAATGCGGTTAGTATGGGGGTTCCTATTAATATTATTATTAAAATTAGTTTTACGCAGGATAAGCACCTTCACAGAACTGCTGCTTCCACTGGGGATTGCAACGTAGACACACAACGCGCAGCACAGATACACCGCCTCAATGCAAAAAAAAAACTGCTCTTTTTGTACTGAACGGCAAATCGTGGTTTATAAAAGTTACTTTTATTTTTTTCTCTCACTGTTTTACATCATACCGCAAATGCTGTCGTCCAACACTAGTATCAAGCTAGCCGCCGCTTGCCCTTCAGACCATCTTGCGCAGCAGACGGTTGATCTGGTCCTCGCGGTTGCCAAAGTCGCCGCCGTTGACGTAGTGGTTGGCCTTCTTGCGCCAGCCGCCGGTGGGCGTGTTGAGCTTGAAGGGCCACAGGAAGTTGGAGGCGTACTTGAAGTTGGGGCCAACGGTGAAGATCTCATGGACGAGATCCTCGACGCACTGGATGTTGTGCGCCTGACGGAGCTTGCGCTCGATCACAAAGTTGTCGGTGATGGGCACACGCTGGCGGCTGTGCTTCACGAAACCGCGCTTGTAGATCAGCGAGCGCACCGACTTCAGGTTGGGGTAGCCCCAGGTGATGTAGGGCTCGGCGATGCGGAGCATGTTAATCGTGGCCTTGTTCAGCTTGATGAACACACCGTTGTTGATCTGGCGCAGACGGAACAGCTGGAGGACCTTGCGGACCTTAGGCGCCACCTTGTTGATACTAAAAAGCGAGCGAGCGTGAATTAGATATAGTTTGATTAGGGGGCCGGGATGCGGCGTCACTACTCACCCGCGGATACGGACAACAAAGGCCAGTTTAGCCTCGGCGGGCACGTAGAACTGGTTGCGCTTCTTGGCCAGGCGACGGAGCTTGATCTCACGCTGATCGGCCTTAATGTACTCATTCTGGTACTTCTCGGCACGCACCAGATTCTCCTTCTTGCGCAGCGCGATGACAGCAGCACGCTTCAGACGACGTTTCGACTCGGCGACCCGCTTGCTGATTTGTTTCTTGCTGAACTTTAGCTTGGATTCCGGCACAGCGGGCAGCTTTTTCGCTGCTGGTTTCTTGGCGACCGGAGCTGGCATCTGTGGGCAGCGAAAAACAGTTCCATTTGAGTGCGCTCGTCTCAAGTTAAGGGGTATTTTTTTCAAAAATATGGCACTAACCTCTTACTGGTCACTACACACGCTGGTAAAAGAAAGGGAAAGAAAGACCGGAAACTTGCACTACGCCATGTACTGCCTGTCAAAACGGATCAAAGCAACCCTGCGTGCTAGTGTTGAACAGTGTGCAGGCATATCGTAAAAGCGGTCACACTGTCTCGATAGGTGACTATCGATTGGTTACCATCGCTAGGACAGCAACAGGAGTCCGCGCGATTTTATGGGTTTTTAGGTAAGTTTTTCTTACTTTAAGAATTTGTCTTTGTCGCTGAGTACTTAATTGATTTGTAAGCGTTTGTTGATTGTATAAGGGCTTCCTAGTTTACATATCATTATCTTTTCAGACTGCAGGCTTCCAAGATAGTTGAAAACGAGCTGGCAGCTTACCTTTACAAAGCTCTTTCATTAAAAATTAGCTTGTTTAAATGAATTCCACGCAAAGTCCCGTGTATCACACGTCCGTTGAACAAAAGCGGCACGCTCAGGATGTGGCCAGAAGGCAAAGGATGGGCCAGCACATGCCAAAACTGCGCGACATGCTGCGAGAGGTAATGGAATTATAGAAATTAAATAATACAATAAATGAATTACTAACCTTTCCAGAAGTACCGCAAACGCATCATTGAAACCCGCAAGAAGTGCAGCGACTCCAAACGCGAAATTCAATTGGTATTTTAAGCGTTTTCCCCACAAAATCCATTCAAAAATAACTTAATACTTCCCATCGCCAGGCCGAACTCAAGGAAATTCTTCGCCTGGAGCTTAGTGACTTGGAGCACGACTTGGAGCTGGAGGAGCTGATCCTTGACGAGCTCCTCTCAGATGTGAACGAATGGTATGCCTTGGGCGAACAGAACCTGGAAAGCCTCTTCGTTGAGCCAGATGATCAGCAGCAGCAGCAGGAAGTGCTGTGTCCCGTTTGCCAGATGAAGCCCTTACAGCGTGAGTTGAAGGGTTATCTCTGCGAGTGTGGAGTTCAGTTCGAGCACTCGGCTGACATGAAGCAGCTTCAGGAGTCGCTGCACCAACAGATAGCCAGCCACGAGCTAAAGTGCACTCAGGCTCTGCGCTTCTTCATTGAACCCGCTTCGGGACACCTGTACAACATGTGCGGCAGCTGTGATTATTTCTCCTCAGTTTAGTTTCATATTTTGGATTTTTCGATGGCTGCGTTTAGCACAAAATTTCTGTTAGTTAGCAAGTAAGTATACGAAATCTGACTATGTTCTATAAGAGATTTGCTCTATTAATCGTATTGTTATCAGCAAGGAAGCCAAATATTTACCCGTATATACCGCATAATGAACCCTTAAACTTATATTTGATGTTTTTTTGTTAAATTTAATTTCAAAATAATTTATATGCATATTTAATTTCACATGGGGCTTGAACCCTTTAATTCTGATCAATTCGATTTAAAATAACATATTTAAGAGAACATACTAAGTGCCACTGAAGATATTAATGTAATCAATAAGGTAAAGCCTCAATAAATATATTCATAAGAGTTGACTTAAAAAGTGATATTTTATGTGTTTGGGAACTCTTCTGCATTTCATTTATTTTCTCAAAAAATGAATATATTAAAACATGATCATATGGACTAATATAATGTAGTAATAGGAAAAATATAAAATACATGTAGAAACCTATATAATTTACCAGTTTTCCACAGATCTCTCACAACTAGTTGCCGGGCATATCTGTCTCCCGCATGTGGGGAAGAGCTTTCCTCCATCGCGCACGTGCACGATCCGGCCCCGATGATCAGTGCAATATACATATATCTGGTCTAGTTCGGGTGGATGGCTGCGTCTTCGTGATTTTTCCGGCGTGCGAGAAGAGTTTGCTTAGTGCGCTGCCATACTCGGACGCGGTCGGTCGGCCTTTTCTTCTTTAGAACTTTTCTTAATCGCGGAAACGTGCGCCACACACACAATTCCATATCTCTCTTCTCGCACAGCTATTTTGTTTATAAAAAAAAACCAAAAATTACATTAAAGAATATTAATTGAATGGCAAATGTGGACGCGACGACGGCCTCTCAGTTGGGAACGGAATTAAAATTTTGGATACAACTCACATAACACATATTGCGAGAGCAGGAGCCAGCACTAATCGCAGTGCATATTCCCGATTGCGAAATAGTTTGTTTATATTGAGAATTTCCTCTGAATTTTGCCGCCCGCCCCTCAAACGCAACTCAACCTGTTGTTGAACGCGAAAAAGTCGGAAAGTGAATGCCACAAGAATCGTATTTAATTGTGGGCCATGTATGTATAAAGAAAACGTTAAAGAGAATATGCGCAACGGGAAGAAAATACGGAATTTTGAAATGAATTCAGAAAAGTGAAATCGTGGCAGAGGAGAGTCGAAGATCCGGCGCCAGCGTTAACTTTAGAAAACATCATTAAATTCCTCCGGGGCTAGCCTAGGCTATATGATTCCGTTTTATTGGCCATTATGAAGCTGTTGTTCAATATAATACACTGTGATCATTTAAGCGGTCATGTGCGCTCTATTTACGATAATTTAAATGCAGATGTTTGTGGCATTGACCGCGTGAAGCGTGTTTTTACGTGTCTGGGCATTATTCTGCTACTTTGTGGATGGATTTTTGTTTGGCAAAGATATAAAAAGTGAGTTTTATATTGCACACAATATTTAAAGTGTAATTAAGCGTTATATGTAGTAGGGAACGCAATGCAAAAAGCTGTATTGACACACAAAGCTAAATTTAAAGTGATTTTTCAATTTGTTTTATTTGTTTTGCATCCCCTGAATAAACATGTGTGTTTGTGAATTGTTTACAATGAGTTAGCACTCTCCATTGTGCGCTTTTCTCTCTTTTAATTTGTGTAAAAGCATGTGCTGAAATAGGGTCACTAGCTCCTTTGACGGTGTGTTCCTGAGATCATCGTAAGAGATCTATACTATCCAGTTCACTCCTTTCCTCAATTCACAACTAAATCAAATAAATACATATTTTTCTCAAATGTATTTGTAGGCGAATGAGCACATTTGTTTAAATTTAGCACATGCGTTTTGTAGATTATACAAATTCATTCTGGAGAGATGGACAGGGGAGCTGGAGAAGTTGATTTATGTCTTTGATTTTATGGGCGATTGTTTTTTATAAACCTATTTAAAACTTCATTAATATGAAGATCCAATGACGTTAGGAGGTAGGTATTAATTACCAAAGTGATATTATAAAATGTAATTTACAAGTCTTCGATCTCTGCGATTCTGCCATTTTTATTTCCACATATAAAAGTTTGTTTCTCGAAGTATACATTTAGTTTTCCTTTAAAAAGATTAAAATTAAGAATAAAAATAAACTCTTTATTTAGGAATATGTTGTATATCTGAAATAATTATATAAAAAAACCTAGTTCTATATTATAACCAAAAGGGACTCCGTTCTTTTCCTCCTCCTTGTAAATAATTACGCAAACTAATCTGACCTTCTCTTTTAACATTTTGAAAATGCACTTGAAAACCAATAATTGATATCCGGAACTCAAGTGCACTTGCCATTGAGATTTATATGAGCATCCCACATAGAGAAATTAAAATAAAAACCCACAACTGCATTCGGAATTCGTGGAGTACCGCGACGCGTGCCAAAGTGTTCTCAATGGGGGAAATATCAATTGCATCTACACCTCGCTTTGTGGGTGCACATTTCATTACAAATAAATATGAATAGGCCTGGTGTACGAAATCAATATCATTATTAATTACAGCTAATTATAGAAGCATTGGTGTGTGCATGCATGGCGGGCTGCTAAGAGCAGGCTTTCTATGTTCGATTATGCATATTTTATATAGTGGTTTTTATGGAATATTTTGAGTTCTAAGTGTCTGAGGGAAAAACGAGCTTAGATGATTGAACGAATCTTTTGGAGGGAAAGACCAAATAACAAAGTGAACTAATCAATTCCGTAAGGAAAGCCCATTACTTTTAGTCTTAAGTTTTGAGTATGGTTTTATAAATGAAATGTATAGTTTGAGAACTCTAAAGAGCATACAATGTTCCCTCTATTATGCAGGCATCTTTTAATGACTTAACTTCTGTTCTGGAGGGAATTCAATTAGTTATATCAATTTAAATTACTAATAAAATCAGATTTACTTTCAACTGAAAGGAATGACTAGATTATAAATAGAATTGTAATTAAAGTGTGTGCTTATTCATTATTAATCTTCCAATGCAGATGCCATAAAACATTGTTAATGTTCCACAATGTACGTGCGGCCGTTTCCCTGCTCCTGCTGGCTGCAAATAGTCTGGAATTGGCCAGGACCCTTCTGCCCCATCGCAGTGTCCGTCAGCTCAACCAGCTCTTTGAGTTCAGCCCCAGGGAACGAAATTTCCTGATCGTTATTGGCCCCGGAGAAGTGTGGAATGCGGCCTTGGCCGCACTGCTGACACTTACGCTAATGCTGTATCACCGCATTGTGGAGCGCAGGAAGGCGACAGGTGAGTGTTGTTTGGCAGATCCGTCTGTCAGGCACTCCCGCACGTGTCTCAAGGGCTACTCCCTTCTTGCAGTATTCCTGTATGCAAGTACTGCCGTGGAGGTAGTGGTATTCGCCCTTCGCACCAACGAACTGTCCGAGTTGGTGTACTACGAGGATGTCTTTGAGCTTCAAACGTGCCTGGTGTGTGCGTCAGCCATGTGCATGATGGCCTTGGCATTGCTGGATGGTTTTACTATTTATAAGGAGGTAAGGAACTATTCTTTCACCTAATTACTAAATCAGAACTCCCAAAGATAGTGTATTCGGATTAACTTTGACCAGCGACCCAGGGAATGCCTATGACTAAGGGAATGACTAAGGCCTGTTCTTAATTCCACAACCAAATAATTGCAAGTTGACATAACGACAGAGGAAGCGGCAACCACAGCGCAATGCGATTAGCCTGTTTAAATTTTAATTGAGGTTAAGCGCAGATTTTAAGCTTTATGCTTTGTATACTTTGCGAATGTTTTATTTATTTCTTTATGCTGGCTGGGCAACAGGACGAGGACCACGGAAATAACAAGAGTAGGGAATAAACGCTCGAGAAAAGGAGGTGGATTTTTTTAAATAATAAAAAGTTATGAGCCCTGCGGAGTGCAAGATTTAAGAGTTGACGTTGGACTTTTATAAAGTAAAGAATAATAATTTTAGTATAAGGATAAATATCCCACTTCTTCAGGCCTACGAGTGCCCACATAAATAGCCCAGAATTTCTATAGAAAGTATATAAATATATAATATATATTGTGTGGATGTTTCCTAAATTTAGAATAAAATAATGGGAATTATTTAACAATAAAGCGGAAACCTATTAGATATCTCGCTCGGACTGTTGTTTAAACGCACAAAGCTCACAGTCTTACTTATTTAGAAAACAGATTAAATAGTAATTTACCTCAACACTTAATAAATAAACTTTAATATAAGTCACTATATCACTATATCTTCTCGGCAGCGTTATCACGATGACTACTTAGATGACCATGGAAAAATCGGCTACAAACACTCGCTGGCTACATTTTATTCCAAGGTCTGCTTCTGGTGGCTGACTCCTCTGCTCCGGCTGGGCTACAACGAGCCGCTTGAGCTCGAGGATCTGGGACAAATGAAATTGGAGGATAGTGCCAGGTCCCATTACGACCACTTTCTATATGTTTACACAGAGGAGGTGGTGAGTAAATACCCATATCTGTAGACAGAATGTGTGCGCGCATCCGAATAATTTTTAAGTCTGGTTCGCAGAAAAAATCGAACTCGTCGCCATCCTTGTGGTATTGCTACATAAAGAACAGTTGGCGCATGTTTGCTTTGGGCGGCATTTTGAAACTGGCAGCTGATTTATTTGCATTGATTGGACCGCTGGCCATACAGAAAATAGTCCAGTATATAGAACATCTTTATGCCGATGTCGCCATGGCCGAACATTGGAATCAGAAGGAGCAGGAGGAGGAGGCCGGCCTGCTCTCCACCTCCAGTGTGAGCACCGAGTTCGACGAGGTCTTCGGCACGAACATGGGTCAGGTGAGGGTTTACTGCAGCACCTGGTCGGATCTGTTGGGGAATGGCTGGTGCATCGCCTGGATTGTCTTGCTGGCCGCGTTGACACAGGGCGCATTGTCACAGGCCTCAACGCACATCCTGAACATGACGGGACTCCGGATTAAATCGTCCCTGCAGGGTCTGATTTATAGAAAAAGTTTGCTCCTGAATTGGGGCGGGGGCGGAGAGGAGACCAGTGACTCGGATGAGAAACCCAAAACCGATGATTCCAAAGCGACTTTGGAGCAGGAGAGTTTAGGGGGTGAGTACTATTTTAGGGGGAATATAAATGGGTAAATTGAGGGAATTATTATTTAAATAAAGATAATAATTTTATATTTTATTTGAATATATTTTTTAATAGCTCAATAAGTAGGAATTCTCAAAGACTTTTATAAGTTGCATCATATCTTTTTTATATCCATAACATAACAGATTCAAATGGCACCAATGACATTGGCAGCATCACCAACCATATGACCGAGGACACTTTGAACATAATGGAATTCTTCTTGATCATCCACTACGCCTGGGCCATTCCCTTTAAAGTTCGTACCGAGATTTGGCATAGGCTAATCGTTTTTAACAATTTATGAGCAACTTGTGTGCCATTTGGGCTCCCTTGATGTTCGCTAACATGAACCTTATTTATAGCATTGGCTGTTTGACAAATTCTCGACTTGGAGAGCGAGTACAAATGTTTTTTAATATGTTTTATAATCGCCAGGCTATAAATTTAGTTTCATATAACATTTGGCTTATTTATTGAACGTACTAAAATGACTTTTCTAAATAAATTTTAACTTTAGTCTAAGATTTAATGGGACTTTAAAATTATTGCACAATAATATTAGTTTCAGTGTTTAATTTGCTTATTATTTAACAAAATTGTTTATTAGTTATATATATATTAAAGTAAATTTAAATATCTTTTATTTTTCCAGATATTTGTGGTTATATATTTGTTGTATGTGAACTTGGGAATAAGTGCAGTCATAGGATCCATTGTCTGCATTCTGATAATGACGCCTCTGCAGTTTGTCATAGGAAACGCCATGTCCAAGAACACAGAGATTATCGCAGTACGTACATTATCTTATATATACTAAATTTATACGGGTCCATCGGCACCGATAATTAAAACGCAAAAAAAATGTTTGTTTACTTATAAATTAAAAAATAAGGTTAATTTTAAGGGTGAACATGCAGACAAACACAATGTACATGTTTACAAGCCAAACGGAACGGTTCTAGTTAGCAACATTTTTTATTTAAACCATATTTGTTTACTACAATATATTGGCAAACAATTTGAGCTATTTCTCAAGTCTTTTATTTAATATTCATTTTTAACGTCTGTGTGTTTGCGATTCAGGCTTTCTATTATTAAAAATTAAATATTGAGATGGAAAACAAATTTGTTTACTTGACTATTTCCTTTAAATTCTCTGAGTTTAGCAATTATATTAATTTTATAGAATTATTTTTGTATTAATTTTGTAGGAGTCTCTATTCAGAGCTGTTTGACTTCAGTATATTGTTTATTTTATAATTTGACAGAAATATACAGATGAACGGCTGAAGAAAATCCATGACACTCTGGTGGGCATCAAAGTCATAAAGCTCAATGCCTGGGATGAGGTGTTTCTCAAGAAGATTCAAGTGGCAAGGAAGAATGAGCTCAAGTACCTCAACAGGGATGCCACATTTTGGACGCTAATGGGTGAGTGTATCCCCGGAATATTAAGCTTCTCATAGAAGTAATTATTTATTCCCCGATTCCTCGAAACAGCCGTACTTACCCATATAGCAACGGTACTGATCACCTTCGTGACCCTGGGCGTATATGTGTGGCTACAGCGGGACCAGGACTTTGACTTGAATGCCAGCAGGCTCTTCTCATCGTTGGCCCTGTTCCAACAGCTCACTGTGCCCCTGCTAATCTTTCCCATCACGGTGCCCATCATCATAGCGGCCAGAGTGTCCACTCGGCGTCTAGAGCGGTTCCTGAGGTCCAGCGAGATCCACAAGCAGTTCGAGGGCATCCGGAATATGGCCAGAATACTGAGCAAGAGCGATGCCTCCTTGGACATGTACGAGACCCAGGAGAAGTCCAACATGACGATGCGCACAGCGCAGGCGGAAAACAAGCTGAATGAGAAGCGACTGGCGCAACAATTCGGGGCTCCCGAGCCCGCCGTGGATCTGTCATTGCCAACTACATCCACTCCCCTGCTGCAGAGCAACGAGGATGAAGCCAGTGGTGAAACCGTCCCGCCATCCATCCAGGAGTTAGGTCACAACAAGCTGGTGCAACAGCGACGCGAACTCCTACGAAATACGCCCTATGTGGCCATTCGGCCTCCGAAAATGCGCGGTGTCAGCGGCGGCATGGAGAAGCCCTTGGAATTCTCTGTGGTGCGTGCCAGGAATACGGAAAGTTGGCGTCGCGATTCCCTGCTGCTGAAAATGCCCGATGACATTGCCGTGTCGATCAACGACGGGCTGTTCACGTGGAAGCCGCAGAGTCAGATGCCGCTGGTGCAGCTGCATGTGCCCGGAATCATTGTACCCAAGGGTAAACTGACCATTGTTGTGGGCAAAAATGGCAGTGGGAAGACATCCTTGCTGTCAGCTCTGCTCATGGAGATGCCGCTGCTCGTGGGCAATATGTTTTGGCACAAGTGAGTGTATTTTATCGAAAAATAATTAAAGTAGAGGCAAGGTTATGTAGAAAAGTCTACTTCGTTCATTAGGAAATCATCAGGGGTCACAGAAATTTATTTAGGGGAAAATAACCATTGAGAGAGAGTATGGACATATTCTCTATATATTCACCAAATTATATTTTTCACCGAAAAGCAATTGCTTTTGAGACTTAAATCACAGAACAATTTCTAACACTCAGTCTTAAATACCTAAATCGATAATGTTGTGTCCTTGGGCAACGGTGTTTTCAGTTTTGGCTTGAAAACATTGCCCTATTTTAAGCCGGTATGGCCCGTTGTGAATACTTAGACGATTTCCCTGTGGCCAAGATTAAGCACGTTTCCTTGTCTGTCAACATACAGCTCTCACCCAGCACAGTCCTCCCAACACGCTCCTCATATAAATTTACTCAGCTATTTATGTGCTTATTTTCAGTTCTGCCAACAGCAGATCCAGTAGCTCCGCCCCCGAGTAGTAGCAGTGGATAACTTTGTTTGCCCATTTATCACATTTAATTGCATAATTTTCACCTATTTTCCTATGCAGATTAGCCCAGCCTCAAAATATATGGCTTATTTGGAAACTAGCACTAGTTTAAGATCGATTTTTAATGCAGCCAATGTAGGGTTTTACTCGCCTAACGAGATTAAATAATATTATTTAATTTAATCCGTAGAAGCAGATCTTTTAATTTGTAATAATTGATTCTAAATTGTGTTTAATGTGTTTAATATTAAAGACTTTAAACAGTAACCCATTTTCAGGAGTATCAAGGAGTATGGAGTCCCGATTTGCATTTGGAATAGGTTAAGCACTAGCTCTAGTTTAAGATCGATTTTTAGTGCAGCCGTTTAGGGTTTTACTCGCCTAACGAGATTAAATAATATTACTTAATTGAATCCGTAAAAGCAGATTTTTTAATTTGTAATAATTGATTCTAAATTGGGTTTAATGTGTTTAATATTAAAGACTTTCAGCTAAACTTAAACAGTAACCCATGTTCAGGAGTATCAAGGAGTATGGAGTCCTGACTAGCAGGTGGAATAGGTTAAGCTTTCATTGTTGCAGCAATCGAGTCCCGCCGCAGTCATTCAACATATTTTAACAGCCGTTTCAATGCACGCCACGTGATTCAGTAATTTATCACAAAACGCCTGTGTGTACGTTGTTAATTTTATTGCACATAAAATAAAAATGGCACCGTGGCAGGCTGCAGGCTGCAGCCTTTCCCTCCGCCTGGGAAGGGAAGGGAAGGGAGCAAGGACTGCAGGCTCCTCCCCATGCACAAATGCATTTAACAAGTGGAAATCGCGGAGCGGAAACGAAGACGGGTGTGCACTTCGATCCTGTGGCCTTTGCTTCTATTGCTTCCTCCTTGGGGAGCACTGCTCTGCTCCATTTCCATTTCCATCTCTGTCTCCGTCTCCGACTCCGACTCCTAGTCGGTTTCCTTGGCTTGGCAAACGCCAAATGTGCAATAATTTCAATTACAGTAATAAATGTCTATGTTAGTTCGAGTACGTTTTTTCGCGCTGTGGTGTCTTCGGGGCTTCCCCATACTCGCCTTTTCCCATTTTTTGGCTTGCAAATTTATGTCTCATACATACGTACTGTCTGGCATATAAATATTAAAGAAGGGTTCTTTGTACCAGGCTTCGAGGGAAGTCAGTTGTTTGCAACTGATTTGAATGAACATGTGTGCTAACCAGACCCAGAGGGAAGTTAATCAGAGGAAGTTGTTTAATTTAGCTTGTTTATAATATTTTTGTTCTTGTTTGCTTCCCAGAACCTGCACTATATCCTATGTCTCCCAGCATCCCTGGCTTTTGAATGACACCATTCGGGAGAATATACTATTTGGCGAGTCCTTTCGACCAAAGCGATATGATTTTGTTATTGAAGCCTGTGCCCTTAAGCCGGATATTGAACTAATGCCCAGGGGAGACCTCACCGTTATTGGAGAGCGTGGCATTAATATGTCCGGCGGACAAAGACATCGAATTGCTATAGCCCGAGCTATATACTCATCGGCTAATGTGGTCATAATGGTAAGTTATCAATATATACACTAATCGACATTGGAAGCTTTACAGGATGTGAGATTTCAATATTTGGATAAAGCAAGCTATAATCTCCCTTAAATCTAGTCACATTTGCCCTATCCGTATAGTATATAGTCCTTAGCATTTGCTATCTTCTCCGAACTGGTTATATATTTTAAATTCCCCTGAAAATGTCGTTCGACCAAAAGGAGCTTTTCAGCCTGATGTATAAGCTGGCCCGGCTCATAGTGCCGGATACGCGGGTTGAGTATGACTCCGAGGGTCCAATGCACGTTCCCTTGGATAGGATGTACGGACCCCTGACCATGCGATCCCTGATGAAGTTTCCCGTTGGCGGAGTGGAGGAGCGCATGCCCGTATATATATACCCCTAAAAATATACTGATGAATATCCCTAAACCCTGCTAACTCTCCCAGCGACCCATTATAAAGGCCTTGGGCGTGGTGAAGAAGGCGGCTGCGGAGGCCAATAAGATCAATGGCCTGGAGGAGCGTCTGGGCGAGGCCATCTCCAAGGCTTGCGACGATGTCATATCCGGCAAGCTGTACGATGACGAACACTTCCCGCTGGTCATCTGGCAGGCGGGTTCCGGGGAGCACACCATTATGAATATGAACGAGGTGGTTTGCAACCGCGCCATCGAGATCCTCGGCGGCCAGATGGGCACCAAGGAGCCTGTGGACCCCCAGGAGCACGTCAACCTCTCGCAGAGCCCCCACGACACCTTCTCCGCGGCCATTAACATCGCCGTGGCCATGGAGCTGCAGCTGAAGATGTACCCAGCTTTGAGGAACTTCATCGATATGCTGGGCAAGAAGTCGCACGATTGGGTGGACATCATCAAGATTGGACGCACCCACCTGATGGACGCTGTGCCGCTGACCTTGGGCCAGCAGTTCAGTGGCTATCAGCAGCAGCTCCTGAACGGCAGGAGTCGCCTGGAATCGGCCTTGGGTCGCTTGTACCAGCTGCCCATGGGCGGTCATGCCATAGGCACGGGTCTGAACACGAAGGTGGGATTCGGGGATCTGTGCGTCCAGCGGATCGCCGAGATAACCTTTCTGCCCTTCGTGAAGTCTCCAAACCTCTTCGAGGCCCTGTCGTCCTGCGACGCTCTGGTCGAGTTGCACGGGGAGCTCAACACCATAGCGGGGAGTCTGATGAAGATAGCCAACGATATCCGCTTCCTGGCATCGGGACCACGCTGCGGCATGGGAGAGCTCACTCTGCCGGAGAACGAGCCGGGCAGCTCCACTATGCCCGGCAAGGTGAATCCCACTCAGTGCGAGGCGCTGACCATGATCTGTGCCCAGGTAATGGGCAATCACGTGGCCGTTACTATGGGCGGCTGTAGCGGGCACTTCCAGCTCAATGACTTCGCCCCGATGATCGCTGCGAACGTCCTGCGATCCATTACCCTGCTGGGCGACGGCATGAAATCCTTTTGCGCCAACTGCTTGGAGGGCATCGAACCCAACAGGGGAAGGCTAGACAGCCTCACGAAGGCCTCCCTGATGCTGGTCACGGCCCTGAGCCCCCACATTGGCTATGAGCGATCCGCTGCGATTGCCTGGGCGGCGCACAGGAATGGCACGAACCTGATGCAGGAGGCCTTGAGTGCGGGCATCGATAAGGACGACTACAGGAGGTGGGTGCGGGTCAGCAAGATGTTGGGGCCCGATGAGGATTGAACAAGAATTATCTCCAAGGGGCAAATAGTTTGTGTTGTAAAATTGTCTACATTGAGAACTGAAATTAAAAGAAAATTTGAGACTATATTACTTTATAGTTATACCGCACTCTTAGAACCAGGAATTAAGGATTACCCTCTTTATTTCGAATTCCCTATCATAATTATATAAATAAATCTTCAATTTGTATTTGTAATTCCTTTATTCCTTATAGGACGATCCTCTGGCTTCCCTAGATAACGAAGTGGGCGACCATATCTTCGAGCACTGTGTTCGTCAGATGCTGCAAAAATCGAATCGAACTTTTATTCTCGTGACGCAGCAACTGCATCGCATTAAAGAGGCTGAATATGTGAGTTATAAATGGAAAATCTATTTAAAAATTAACCAGAACTAGCTGGCTTTTAGCTTGTACTTCCTGTTAGTTTAAGCTTATTCTAATAGCTTATTGCATTTTTATTAGTTAATTGTAATGAAGGAGGGCCGTGTTGAGGCTTGTGGCAGTTACTCGGAAATTGAACAAAAGCATCCGCGAATTACGGCCAAGTGGAACTCTTTAATAGCTTTGGCAAAGGCCAAGAAGGATAGCTCCGACGAGATGTAAGTATAAAATATAAATAATTTGTTAATTTCCGAATAAATATATATATTATTTTCCTTAAACAGTCCCACTGAGCGTACAGCCGGCGAGCGCTGGAAATTACTGAGGAACGTGAGCAAACTGGGACTACAGCGTTCCATCTCCGTTACGATGGATTCAGGTGGCGGCTGCAATGCGGATGATATTGATGGCAGTGGCTGCATATCGGTGACCAATACTTCGACCCATGTGGTCGAGGAGGATGAAGAAGAGGATCGGGTACCTTTGGTAGGAATTATAATCCTTGGAAATGCCGCTCAGTTATTTACTTGCCATTCTTGATAGTCATATTCCCTGGGATCCTGTGGCGGCTACAGCTTGCAGCGCAAGCGTTCCAGCATTTATGGCTCGCGGCACCTGATGTTCGATGCTCCCCTGCCCATAGACGAGTGTCTTGGCGATGATGTCATCATGCGGCCTCGTCGGCGCCACACCCTGAGCCGTCGTGGCAGCAGGACGACCAACTCGTGGCACCGTCTGAGCGGTCTCAGCACCTTGACAGCCACTTCGGCTTCGAGTTCCACCAGCGGAGATGTCCTCAATCGCAACGGTCTGGCCACCAGTTGCAGCAGCTATGCGGAGAGCAGTGTGGATGGCAGCGATGTGGCCATAGTGCCCTCAGAGCCCCGTGTTCAATCCTGGCAGCCGCCACAACAAGTGCAGCATCAGCCACTGTCGCGGAATGCCTCATCCCCGCCTGCCATGGAGGTGGTTCAATCGGAGGCAGACGGAGGCAGAGATGCGGAGACGGGATCTAGGACTAACGCGAACGGGGGGGATCACGTTCGTGGCAGCTTCCAGCAGTTCCTGCGACGCATGTCCATGCGGCGTTCCAATAAACCCAAGAACCACCATCATCCGCTGAGCGCCACCAATTCCATTTTGTGAGTGAAAAAAGAAGGCAAATTAAATTACAAAAAGAAAAACTAAATTATACAAATAATTTATATCTTATTGACCCCACTTTTGCTTTCACTTACAGAAGCATTTCTGAGGAATCGCCGCCCATTGTGCAATTTCCGTCTACTGACCTTGTTTCACATGTGAACTCTTCTCAAAACCCAAAGTCTCCTGAAGTGCAACTGCAGTCTGAGGAAAAGCCCAAAAAAAGTAAGTAAAGAAAAGTTTAGTGACAAAGCTTTAACATCAATTATTTACAAAGTTAAGTATAACTCTATTAAGTCTAGGGCTAGGGCCAGGACTTGTTTCCCTTAATTTTTAAGTGCATAATGAAAACTGAAAAGGAAATGCTCTCAGGCCCCAACAAATCGATGATAATGAATATTGATTAGCCTGGGCGTGTAAACTGCGATGCGCACAATATATTGGCATATTATCTGGGAGCGGAAGGCCTCCTCCTTCGCCTGTCTGGCGGCAATGCTCTCGGGGAAACCTCCTCCTTATACAGTTACCCTGGTAACTCCTGGATGCATGCGTGTGTAGCTTAAAACTTAAATCAACTTTGATTTTAAAAGTTTTGAGCTCCCAGGCGGCGGCGTCAAGCCAAAGGAGACAGAGTTCCTGGGCGCGCAAACTTGCAGGAGGGAAACTTTGGCTTAACTTGATGCATTGATCTACCAATATTTGGCTGATAAGTCAGCGGATTCGCAGAGGGAACTTTCGATTTAATCAGTGCTGCAAGTGTCACTTCATTCCATGGAGCCCATGTCATCCTGCCCATCCCATCGCCAGGCAAATCTTCAGCAAGGATGTAAACTTTGCTTTCAATTAGGTTCAACAGTGCAGTGCCAGTACTCGAAATTAAATGGTGGGATGCGGGCTCATGTGGCTTTTAGGGCAAGTTAACCAGGACATCTTGATGTTTTCCTTCTGTCAATCAACAGCAAACCGAAAGCGGCTTCTAGAAATCAATTTGTTTTTAAATCGAAACTAGTATGTTTTGGTTTATTTTTAATTGAGGTAATTGATACACATTTCTTTAGATGTTGCAACAATTGATTTTAACTTTGAGTTTGAAATACAATTAAATTTTCAATTGGTTGTGGGAGCTTGTTAAAAGTATTTAAAAGATATCTTTATCAAATTGTGAATGTTTTTTTATTATTTGCATTTGGCAGGTAAAGTAATTAATAAATTGAACTAAATAGGATTCTCTGCTAGAAACAACTGCAGCTTTGGGCATTACAAATTGTAAGGAATATAAATATTTAAATATTTAAAAGGTTCCCACACATTTCAATGCCAGGAGAAGTTTTAGGTTTATTATCACTGTAAAGAAAACAGTCAAAACTACTCCAGGCTAAACCCTCCAATGACCCTTGAAGGTCTCACCTTTGCATCTGAAACTTTCATACCATTTTCCCCCCAAACAGGTGTAAATATTGACTCCAAGCGAACCACAATAAATTGCGCTGACAATGGCGAATCAGCAGCAGCATCCCACAAAGAGTCGGAGGCGAACGTGACATTGTTGGCACCTGCAGAAGGCGACGAAGGACACGTGCTGTCGGCTCCTCCGACCAATGCCGGCGGTAATGAATCCTTGTCGGTGGTGGCCACGACGCCGGCGATTGATGCCGAACGCAAATATGGCAAAATATCGGCCGACATATATCTAATGTACATACGAGCCGCCGGCCTGCCCATAATCACCGTCTTTTTTATCACGGCACTAATTTGGCAGTGTTTGCGTGTCTACACGGACGTATGGCTGCAGCACTGGAGCGATGCCCACGTGAAGGGCCTGGATGCGAACGGAGCAGGAGCAGGAGCAGCAGCAGGAGCAGGAGCTGGACCGGGGAGCAGCAGGGCAGCAGGGCTGAATGGCCCGGAGGAGGAGCCCCACGAAGTCACGTACTATTTTCGCATGTATGCTGCAATTTCGTGTGTTTGCATTATAATGGCCCTGGTATCAACACCGGCCGGACAATGGGCCGGCTGTAATGCCCGTCGTAATTTGCACGATAAGCTGCTGCAAACGGTTTTGCATAAAACGTTGCATTTTTTCCAAGTGACGTCGCTCGGACGTATTGTGAATCGTTTCAGCAACGATATGGCCGTCATTGATAAGGTGAGATTTGTTATTTCTGTTATCCATTGTCAGCGCCCTCTTGCCAGACCCCCCCTGGTTCAGTCATGTCGGTTTTAGCGATTTGCACTCGTTTTTTTTGCATTGGCATGATATATAAGGGCACGGAGCACACCTTTGATTAAGGTGGATTGGCGATAAGCACGTTTGTTCTACATTTTTCAGGCCATGACCTATGTGCTATGCGATGAATCGAAGGTATATATTTCTTAAATAACCCATAATGCGCTTTTGTTTCCACAGAAAATTGCGGCAACTGGCCAACGATTGCTGCAACTCACTTTGCTTTGCCTGTCGGCCATCCTGATAAATGTGAGCGTCACTCCCTGGTTCCTGGTCCTCACAGTGCCCATCTGTGGGGCCTATTATGTAATCCAAAAGTTCTACAGGTACTCAGCCCGGTGAGTTGGCTTAATTTGAGGTTTACGTGCCCTTTTATTTATTATTGTAATACTATTTTTTCAGAGAGCTACAGCGCATTGAGAATGCAACCAACTCCCCGGTTATATCACATCTCGCGGAGACCATCCAAGGCGTGACCACCATACGAGCTTACAATCAGCAAACCCGGTTCACCGAGATCCTATTCAAGCGTCTCGAGGCGAACACAATCGCTTATGCCTTGCTGAACACAAGCCAACGATGGCTGGGTGTATCTTTGGTAAATAGTCAGGATTTTACGGAGAGATGGGCCTCCATTAGGCAAATTATGTGTCTGTTTTAGTTACATATTAAGTACATTCTGCAAAAATGTCTATTTAAGCTAAGCAAAGTCATGGTTAAGCTGTCATATCCAAGAGCACAGCATCCCACGTACATGAAGATAAGCAAAGGACTGTGCTTAATGGGCTTCGTGTGCTTCACTCTAAATCTCGAATGCAATCCAAGCAATTCCAGCCATAACACGACCTTAACCTTGTCATGACAACTGAGTAGTAGAGTAGTTATCCAGCTCCCTCTCTCCATTCTCCCTCTTAATCACATCGCACACTTTAATGTATTTTCTCGTCCTTCCGCAGGACTACTTGGGTGGCTGCATTGTTTTTGTGGCCACCGTGACGGCCCTGGCCACGGCAAGCGTCAGTTGCAGGCACTACGAACGCTACAGGCAATCGCCTGACAGCGGGGCAGCGGCATCGGCATCCGAAACTTATGCTGTCAATAAAAGCCCGACGGACTCCGAGCTGAGGCCCTCGCCGTCGCTGGTGGGTCTGGCCATAAACTACACGTTGTTGGTGCCGATTTACCTTAATTGGGTTGTAAAACTTTTGGCCGATATGGAGATGTGTGCGGGCTCCGTGGAACGCATCGCCCACTATGCCCAGGGACAGGATGCGGACACGGAGCCGACCCACGACGAAGATGTGAGCGGCGAGGTCGATGGGTCGTCCATGCCGAAAGGCGGTGACAAAGTTTACCCAGGCGCAACGACAGCTGCCGGTGATGTTGATGAAGATGGACCGGCTACTGGGGCAGGGGATGGAAATGGAACCGAGCCAGGAGCTGGAGCAGGAGCTGAAGAAGGAGCTGAAGCAGGAGCTGATAAATTAAATGCAGGCAATGCAACCGGCGACGGCAATCACTTAAACTTCCACTTCCGCCCGGCGACAGCTGGCGACAAGGTGGAGCTGGCGACGACAAAGACGTCGGTGATTAAAGATAAGCAACAGCCACCGCAGGACGAGAAGGTCGTTCTGCCAAAGGAGCCGGTCAGGAAGCTGGAGCGCTGTAAGTTAGTCGCTGTTTTGGCCACTGTCCCGGGGCCATTAGTGTGCATCATTGATCCGATTGTAATTGCTACCGAATACTCAGGGGTTTTTGATTAATAATTAAGTTGGGGTCTTGAATTATGGTTTTTTAATTGGTTAATTTTATCATGGGTTTGTTTTCTGCAGTTAAATAAGTTTTTGTAAATAAAGTAATGATAAATAGTTGGCGTTGATGCTTGATTAGGTATTTTTAAAACACTTTTACTTTATTGCAAATTTGTATAATCACTCTCCAAATAATCTTTCTTTTATGACTGAAATTAGAAATAAATTGAATTCGCTTTTTTTTGTCTATATACCTTCCCTTTTATAGATATCCCTATCCCACTGGTTACACATTATCCTTAACCACAAACTCTTCTGGCTTACAGACCAAAGCGTACCCATTTCCTGGCCACAAAGGGGAGACATCAGCTTCGATAATGTCAGCCTGCGATACGAAGGACAGAAGCAGAATGTCATCAGCGACTTGACACTAAAGATTCCTGCAGGACAACGGGTAAGTAGGAGACAATATATACAAGTTTGAATACAGAGTGAAAAAGTAAGCAAATCACATCAACGAATTCTCGAGTCAGCGGACTGTCACTAATTGTGCACTTTGCCTTTAACGGCGGCCATAATATTTTATGGCACATGCCAGCATTATCGATTGGAGCTTAAATTAAACTGTGAACACAATAAACAAAAACAACGATCGAGATCAATTTATCTGGAACAATAAAACTGAGAAAAACTGTTAGACAATAAATCAAAAAATGAGGACACAGCGAAATTGCCGGGCAGTTGGCCCTTTTAAACCCCGCAAAGCGCTTAATGGGTTTTAATTGTTCTCGCTTGACGAATACACAGGAATTTTGATTGATTATATAGAAAAACAGTGCATATGTGTGAACACTAATTATATAAAAATGACTCCACCTGGCGTGAATATGCCGGTAAAAACAGAAACCTAAAATAATGTCAGGGTTTAATTAAAGTTTACACTGGCAGCTGGCAGTTCAAGAGCTTTTGCAGCATGGAGACTCTTTAATATGTAGCTCTATTCAATCTGTATGGATTCGGTTACAGATTGGCATCTGTGGTCGGACGGGCAGTGGCAAATCATCCCTGGGCCTGTCCCTTTTTGGGGTTTTGCAAACGACCAAAGGACACATCTACATCGATGACGTGGACATCGAGCGCATCAGACCAGACGAGCTGCGGACGAGACTGTCTATAATTCCCCAGGATGTGCATTTGTTCAACGCAACCATTCGTGAAAATCTAGATCCACGCGGTTACTACCAGGACCTGCGACTGTGGAACTGTCTCGAATTGGCGCAGCTGAAGGAGTTCGTCAAAGTGCACCTGCCTCTCGGTCTGGGTAAGTCCGATTTTGGCTTTCTTTCTTCTGTTTACTTACGCAGTGTATAAACATAACCACTTCGAGTGGCTTTTGCTGTCCTTGGGAAGAGTCACTTGCCTTATGAAAAAGTCATGATATTTTATTCCAATTTATTGAGAAGCTGCAAAGGCTCAAGGCGATGACTTTTGTGAAGTTTGCTGCGGAAGTTGATGCTTTTTTGGTGTTATCCTTTCGATTGAACAGCTATATTTTTTGTGTGGGTTGCTTCCTGTATACTGTATAAATATTTGGTAAATATCAGCGTGGGTTAAATAAGTCTCTGAATCAGCTCCGTCAAACAGATTGTTAACTTAATTAAAGTTATACATAATAAAACATCATATTTTGTCGAATATATCCAATTGAATTTTAAAATAAAGGCCAGGCCTATGATTAAATAGGGCAAAGCAAATCAATAAATAACCAATTTAAAATTCTAATGTCTATTAAATATTCAGTTAAAGAACTCTTATTGTTTTGTAGCTTAATTACATCACTGTGCCTTTATTAATGGTTTACAATATAAACTTTATATTGCATGCGTCGTTTAAATGTTTCTTTATTTATTTTATGTTCTATTTTAACATTCAGGTATTCTGCATATATTTTTGTACCTAAACACCTCAGTAAACTAAAAATAAATAAAACACTTTGCTGTTTCTTCCGTAGACACCGTGCTATGCGACGGTGGCATCAACCTGAGTGCTGGCCACCGGCAGTTGCTCTGCCTGGCACGTGCCATACTACGGGGGTCCGTGTGCCTCGTCCTGGACGAAGCAACAAGTGCCCTGGACAGCAGCACGGAGAATGCTCTGCTCAAGGCGGCGGACCAGGCCTTCCAGGGTCGCACCATCATAACCATTGCCGTGAGTTTGCAGTTAATCCTGCCACTCGAGTCCAGCAGCAATTTATAATTATACATATATATACTCGTATTTATATACAGCACCGCCTGACAACTATTCTGGATTATGACCGGCTAATTGTGCTGGACCAGGGGCGCATCGTTGAGGATGGCAATCCGAGGGTGCTCCAGCAGCTGCCGGGATCTATTTTCCACAGCCTTCTGGAGAAGGGGGCCAGCAAGTGGTAGATTCTCCGTTCGTAGATACTCTTACAGCTTCTATTTTTATACAGGATATCTAGGCAGTTTGCTTTTCCAGGAAGAAACTAAGCAAGTCAGCAGAATTTTGTACTTACATTTAGACGTGAATGTATCTCAAGAAAGCTTTTATTTTCATATGTTTTAAAAAAGAGTCTAACTATAACAGCTGAATTTTAATATATATATAATGTATAATATCCAAATAGTCTTACGAATATGAGTGTATTTTGAGAAGCTTTTATTTTTATAACCCCAAGTCCCCAGTATTCATTACTAGTCTCGTTTAGTTTCTTTATAGAGAGCTAACTTTGACAATAAACATCTGAGCAGAAGCTGAACAATTTGTATGTATTTCTATGTTTAAACAAGTGCGTCGAGGACCACATAAAATCCTTATTTCCTCGACTCTAAGTAACCAGAATCTTTTAGTTCTAAAAAGGCAAAGTTAGTACTATTTTGTTCAATTTTGTAGTTGCAACTAAGTTGCACAATTCCGTAGCCAACGAGGTCAAGCCAATTAGGGTTCGAATGGCTTCGAATTTGGACAGGCGATGCCTACCTCAGCGCTCTCGAAATTTGTATGAATATTCAGTGAGTATGAAAGAAAATGCAATGGCAAACTTGCCATCCGCTCCATGGAGGGGCGGATAAGGATCGATGGAGCACAAAACCAAAAATATTGCGAAATAAATTGATTGTTAAATGGGGCTAGGCATCGACAGGACTGGCAGGACTGTGCTAATGTTGGCCAGCGAAAAAACGGGAGAACAGGCAGCGTACTTCAATGATGCCTCCTCGGTTAACTTTGTATGCATATTTGAAGTGGTTCGTTGGGGCAATTAAACTTAATTGACGATGAGGAGCCTGCATTATTAAGTAGCGGTTCCAAGGGGGCGCATTTTTCCCCTTTTTTTAGTCTCTCAGTATGAGTCTTTGATTTCTGGAGAGTGGAGTGCCGGATCGATGGTTAATTGGAACCCTTTAATGGATTACAAAATTTACTGCATATGTTTTGGTCTATATACTATACACCTTTAAGGAATTAAGTGCCAGAAATGAGGTTCAAGGCGAGGCAGTCTCCCTTTTAGTGTATCTCTTTGATTTCCTGATTTGATTGTCTGTGAATTAGCTGCCAACTTTTCCCTTTTATTGTGAGTGAAGGAAGCGAAAATTCCAGGCAGTCAGTAACCCGGATTTTGTTACGTATGCAGCGCCAGACCTCGACGAGGTTAATGCTTTTTTGGCTGCCTAATTAAGTTGTGCGTGCTGGAAAGCACATATACACACACACGGTCTCTTCAATAGAACTACATACGGAAACATATTGTTTTAATTCTATATATATATATTTAGTGAGGGGCCCGTATCTTTTTATTCCAGCTATTCCTGCCATAAGTGCACTGAGCTGCATAACAGATTTATTTTATGACGTCTTCATACGAATTTTCAATCGCCTTCGGCTGTGTAGACCAACTTGAGGTTTGTTTTTTATTAAATCCTCCTGGAACCCCATCCAGGATCCTGGATGTAGGATGGACTGCACTGGGATTTGCCACGCATGACCGCTTCGCCAGTTTCTTTGACGCTGTCTGTCGTTATAATAAAAGAAATCTGTCAAATTCAAACGCTCGTAAATGTCTTACGCAGCCAGCTAGTCGGCTTGGCCTGGCTTGGCTGGGCTTGGCTGGGCTTGGCCAGGATGTTTTGTAACTGTTTACCCAGTCACTTTTTTACACACTCACATCACAGCCACAACCCCTGCCTGCCTCACAAAGCCATGTCGACTAATCATATCATATTGTATTTATTATATTTATCCATTGGGATTTCACAATTGAGTGCATTTTGAAGAATTCTTGGATCCATGGAACTGGCTTTATGCCCACATATGGGAGAACACTAATATTTTTCAGTTACTCCGGATGGTTTGTGCCGTAAAACAGTTCAAATAAAATGGCAAAAGGCTAATTAAATTACCAAAAAATGCTGACTTCTATTGAAGGATTGGGTGTATATACGTTATGTGTTTTTTAGTTCAAGATCATCAGTACAGTAAGTCTTCATATTAAAATAAATCTAAAAGGAATAATGTATTTATGTTATTTAAGGGATGGATAAAAATTATTTTGCTAAAAAATTCGCCTAAGAGAACTTCTTGGGTATTTTTTTAACGCTACTAATTTTTGTGAAGTAATAAAAAATATAATAAATATTATATAATAATAATAATATATTTTATTATAATATATAAAATATATATATATATAGAATATGATATAATATAATTTAATAATAATATTTTATGAAAAGTATTAGAAGTAGTTTGCAAAAATCATCACATTTAGCCGCCAAAGGGAATGTAATATTTGAAAACTCACACTTCCATCGGTTGGGGCACTCAGTGCTTTAATTTTATTTAATCGTCCCCTATTTCTCTGGACTCTCCTGTAAGTGTGGAATGCAGGTGGCTTCTGACCTACTGAACGAGTAAGCATTTGCCGAGTCCTGCTGAATCTGCAGGATGGAGAGCAGAGAGAGCGCTTGAACAGCATCCGCCCGAAGGCCGCTCGGCAGAGGTCGGACATCCTCGGGGCCGCTCGTGGGGCAGTAACAACCCTGTCGCTGGATCCCGGGTTCCGGATGCTGTTGCGCTTATCGCACGCCCGGCGCTGTCGTCCTTTGGGCGCTGCGTTCAGTACTTTCGTGTCCTTCTCGGCGTGCGGTTCTCTACGCGGTCGTCGTCGCGGTCACCATCCTTTAACTCGTCCGCGATTTACCAGCGATACGTGATTTAGCGGGAATTTCAATTAACAAAAAATAGTTAAATCGGGTGTGATGTTTCGGCCAGAAATTAAATATAGGCTGGCCTGTTAAACGAACTGTGAGTTCCGGATCCGTCCGACTTAATCCTTGCAACTCTACGAATTTCCGGCTCTGACCTAAGTCAAGCGTTATGCTTAAACGCCGCAATCAGGATATATTTCTGTGTGGCCGCAAAAGCCGCATACCCAGGCCTCAACTGTGAAGTGTTCTTTTTATTTTAGTTGCTGGTTCGTTAGTTTAATTACTGGCCTTTGATTAGTGGCTTTCACGGCCAGACAAGCCGTCATCAGTCAGCTGAAAAAATATATATTTATTGTTTTTTGATGGCAAAATGATTGGGTAAAAGCCTTTGCAACAATTTGGATAACGAACGTTTAGAAAACCAATATTTTTATTGGCTTCCCCCTACAATTTCACTATTTACCCTTTTATAAAAACCGAAATGATTGAAAGCCCTTTGTGGGCTTAGTTTTTATTTAACAAGCGCGTTTATATATCCAAGGTTTTGTGTTTACTAAAAGAGCTTAGGCGTTAATGGTTTTTTTATCAGTGAATCCCTATTAGTGGCATTTATATACTGTAAAGTTGATTAGAATAGATAAAGCAAATCATGTTTAAGCCACTTTTAGTCTGCTTAATTGCACACTAATTAGAGTTCCCGCTGCTCCAAAGGATAATCAGTAATCACTACTGTTTCTCACTTTCCCTATTTCTCTCTCTTTTAGGTGTAAAATTAAAGTAATGGGTATACCCAATAATGAGTAGGGTTAACAGAGCAGGTGAAAGGCGATAGAATAGACAAACAAGCACAGAGAAGCAGTGTTCCAGCTTTCAGGTGAATACACCTGCGTTTCTGTGTGTGCACACACAAACACACACACACACAGAGAAGAAAGTGTTGCTCTCACCTCGCATTAGCATAATTAAAATTCGCTAAACAGGCTGGCGGCAAACACTAGGCTCCCTCTCATAGCCGGAGCTTCATTAACTGGGCCCGACCCCCGAAAGTCAACATTGGCCCGACTGGACCCACCGCACCTCCGTAGCCGTGTCCTTGGTCCTTGGTCCTCGGTCCTTGGGCCACCGCAGGGCACATGCAACAGAACCGTACCTATCACTCATATTTAAGCACATGCGAGTGTGCGGCGAACGCCTGTTTGTAATACCCTTGAACTTTATTGTTTGTACATCAGCGGTTGGCCCGGCTCTCTCTCCTGGCTTCCATCCGCGGAGCTGGGCTGGGATCCCCGTCCTGCGGATTCCACGGCTTCGCCATTTTTATGCCGCTGTATGTTTGTGGACGTGCCCGCGCCCGTGCTTTTTATGGCGGGCTGTCAGGCGCAGCAATACATCGGTTTACCATTGACAATATATATGCGCGCATTTTTCAGACAGTTTTAAAAAAAAATAAGTACAATTCGTTAGTTTATGTTGCAATTTTCCGGGACTGGAACTGGCAGTGTACATAATTCGCTAAGCCACAAGGAGCTTGGGGGTTCCTTTTGCAGGAAGATTTCTGTTACTACAAAATCTGTTGCAGAGAATTCTTGTAGCTAAATTTTACTGTATAAATGAGATACAATAAATTTATTTTAATTCATGTAAATATTATTTAATTAATACAGTGCTTAAAGTCAGTAAATTAAAGTTTTATAATATAGGGAAAATATAAAATCTATCATCATTGGGACTTAAATCTTGCTCTACGTTATTTCTTGGTATATTTGGTGTTCTTTATCGAATCTATAATTTCTTTCTTATTTCATTTATTACTATTTTGTTCCTGTGTAGATGTTCATATGTCCTTCTCGATAGAAATTGCCATTTCCTTCGTTACATTCTCAGACTTTGATTGCATTCAATTGAATATAGTTCCATGCAAACTGAATCAAATGAAAATTCAATTCCCCCATCGAATCCGAATCAGGCTTACTTCAATTTGAGCTCCTGACAAGCAAATACATTACATTAACTATGATGTAAGGACCGATGGACGTGACACTGATTTTCCATTTACAAAAGAAGCTTTCAGTTTATTTCGTTTCGCGGAAAGTTATACAATCTCGAATACAGTTCGTGACAGCCTTCGCATTTGTGTGTTTTTGCAGATGATTAGCGGACAATTAATGCGCATCAGCCCAGTAAATGCTGAAACGCTGAAATGCTGACTGAAAATGTTAAATATGCCAGATAAAAGTAATTAAATTAATTCTGTGTCGGACAGAGAATAATACGGAAGTGTCTATGCAAAGTTCTGCCACAACAAAGGCATACAAAAAAGGATAAAATAATACAAAAAACAGTGCGAGCAATTTACGTATAAAAAGCCAGTCCACGCAGGACGACGGAGCGGCGGGAAGAGCATCAGCTGTGGAAAAGTAAACATAAAGTTTTGGATTCTGTCAGAGTGGCTGTGTGGGCGCAGTTTCCGGGTCCTCATAATTTCATCCGGTTGTGTTTAAAGTGTACTCAAGGTGCCGCTTGGCCACGCAACGGGAATTTCACATGGCGTATACGTAATGTAAGTACCAAATATTTTTCCGTCTTTTCATGCCGATGTATTTTTAAGAAACCCCTCAGTCATTGCATAACAAAAAGTCCAAGTCCAGTGAAATAGACTTTCAAATAGTAACTGCTGGAGATGAGGAAATGGGACTGTTGACTCAGGCAAGTCAAGGGTTTCGACGGTCTCGAGAGAAGTTTACCAGTTTACATATCATCTTTTCCACTTCCCTTGGCTGTTTGAAATACTTAAGGTTTTTATTTCGCTTCCATTTCTGCAAAGTTCGTCCTGACGTAGTCCTAGTCCTACTCCTCTTCGTGTTGCTATTGTTGACTCTCCGTTTTCAATGCGGGCTTTCCTCAGCCACGTTATCTTCCGGCCATTGTCTTGTGTTGGCCGCACTGCGAAGTCACTACCACAAAGCCGGTTAGTTTCCCTGCAAAAAAGCCAAGTTAAGGCTCTGAAAACAGCAAAAAATATAAATACATATGTAAGTGTATTAAATGGGAAAATAAAGTTTTATTCTGGCTGCTAGTATCTCCTAAATACGCTTCTAAGAACGCAACTCTTTATTCACATTTGCTGCCAGAAAGTTCCCCAAGTCACATATTCCATTCAAGAGCAAAAGTTTCCCATGGCGGCTGAAGTTTTGAATAAAATTCAGGCACACCCCTAGGCAGGGTATAAAAATAGAATCGACTTTAAGCGAAATGAGGCAATAAAGATTTATCTCGAAAGGACGGCCGCCAAAGCCAATGCAGCAGATTTGTCAAGGATTTGCGGCTGAAAATTTATTTTGGCCGCTCCTGCCTGCCTACATCTCTATTTACTTTTTGCAGTTGTCCTGCGAAGGGATACCGAAAGAGCAAACAGGGTATAGTTTACACATTGATTTTTGAGCAAACTCACAATACACAGCCCGGGCTCTGTGTGTGTGCCTCCCAAAACAATTGTAATCTATGATGTCGCATTCAGCATGCATAAATTTTAATTAAACCGAAAAATAAAACATGCGCTAGTTTGTTTATCGGCCAGAACTGAAATTTATTTTGTGTGTTTTTGGGACAAAAATGAAATGCATTTTGCTGCCTACATTTGCGGGCGCCAGATATGAGCCTCGCACTTATCAGTTGTTAACGCAGGGCTGACTCCTAAAACTGTGAAAGTCCTTGGGAAAAATTGCCACAAACTGAGAGCGGAAAACGAATACCCACCTAATTGCGTTGCTCATTTTGAAAACTTGTTGAGAAAGTTGGCCAGCACTATGCACAAATATGACGGGACGGACAAAGCTGTTAGACTGCTTATGACATCACTTAGGAACAACTTGAAAAGTAAGGTTTTATTTTTGAGAAGTTTGGCTCTTTTGTATACATAATTTCATGCTCCCTCTTGGCAACTTGAGAATCTTTCGGCTGTCAATTATCGGTTTCCAAAGCAGGATACGTGGGATACATTGGATACGTTGGATACGTTAGATACGCCGGACTGTAAACAAGTTTTTCTGCTCCCTCGTCCTGTGCCGCTATTTTTTATGCCCAGCCGTTGTTTTTCTTATTTTTAAATAATCTCGACGTGAGGCTTACGCAGAAATTTGGCTGGGTCGTATACATGAGTTGTTTAGTAAAAGATAAAAACGTGATTACGAAACAAAACACTGAGCTGAAGACGACGTCAGGCGTAAATATTGGGCCTACTCCGGGGTGGTGCCTGCCGCCAGTGGCACCATAAATCAAAAAACCGCAGGCCTCGCCGGGGTCATGGGAAAAGTTAAACGCACAAAATTGAGGGAAACTTTAGTTTTAATGGGCCAAGTCCCGTTTTTCCGATCATTTGCTGAAAACAGAGCGAACTCCAAGCGCCGAGAGTGCCGCAAGAACGCGTTAAGAATTATTGATGCCTCATTGCTGATTGCTCGTCGTTTACGCCATTTGACACACATCCGCATCCGCATCCCGTCCAGCTCCAGCTCCAGATCCTGGGATCCCAGAACCCGGGGGTGGGCTTCTAAATCGACGACCCTCGGTTCCCCCAAAAGGACGCACACTTGGGCATAAAAGTAAGTGAAGTTATTTGGTATGTCTGGCGTGTACATCGCATTCCCCCGCATCCATATCCCTGCGGTGGGTCCCCGGCTCCTGGCTCCTGGGACCCTTGTTATTACAGTTTTCCTAGGAACTGACACAAAAAATCAACGTTCACATTGTCAGCATATCAATGCCGTCCTCCCCACGGCTGCGTTAAATTATTGCCAACTCTGCCATTTCGGGGACTCGCATTCATTGCATTAGATTGTATTTTTGATGTGGGCGCAAAATATGGTAAAACAATAAAGAAGCTTCTGCGAAACAGAAGTTACCAGTATTCACTGACTCAGTGGAGGGAGGCAAGTGTTTTTGAATAAAAGCAAACTGTGATCAAGTTTACTTTTCTTTTTATTTCCAACTTCTTTAATGGGATAAAATATTAGATTATGATTTGCAAATCAATATTAATATCATACATCAGTTGCTAGGTGCTATATCTCCCAGAGAGAGATTTAAAATCAATTAAAAGTGTGCAACAATTTTATTTTCTTTGCTTTACTCTCCCCGTGTTTTTTCTTTCTTTTTATTTGTGCATTAAAAAGACTTTGTTCCTCCAGATTATTAGTACAAGTCTCCTGAAAGCCTTATCACATTTTCAGGCTGAGATCTGGGTGAAGCAAAACAAACATTTAAATGATTTTTATGGCCACTCGTTTGGGTTCCCAACATTAAACTTTAATGCTTCGGTCTGGGGACTTTTTACTCTTATGAGTGCGAGTATTATCGAAGACTCCTGTTTGTTTCGGTGCGTTGACAATAAAAATTCATTTCGTTATTTGTCAGCTCAGCCCGGAAATGTATACTTTAAAACTTGCCTTTAAATTTTTCCTAGCCTCGTAAAATAGGGCTATAATTCAATTAGTTGTGGGGTGTGTAGCTGGGGCACCCAACAATGGCTGGATATGGCCTTGATCGTCTTGGGAGGTTAAGTGATTCATGAGTATGGGCCTTTTCTGGGCCATTGTTGGAACCTATTTGCATTCATGTTTTTGCGCTTTTTTCGCCCTGGTCAGCACTCCGAAATCCCACTGTCCTCAGTACTTCCTTTATGGCTCTTGAGGCTTTCGCTGTTCCAAGACCAAGATGTTTACCAACGAAAAGTTGCAGACCCAAGTCAATGTTGGTTTGGAGATAGCTTTTCCCTAGCTGCGACTCACTTTTGCTGTACAATCTTTCCGTTTTGGTTTCTTTTCCGGCTTATACTTGCTAATCTTCCATTGTTAGTTGGCCAATATTGAGAAACCCAAGTAAACGCTTCTGATTGCTATTTTTATTCCTCTATTTACTTTTTAATACTTGAAAAAAATAGTATTTAAACGGTTCAGCTTTTAGAATATTAATTTTTTTATTTGAAGTCGTAGATAACTGTTTAATTACATGATTTACTTCAGCATTTAAACATGTCTGCAGCAGCTGGGGAAATTCCCTTGAAAAATATATCGAATGGCGAAAAACAGCTGGAAATCAATTTCCATTAGGTCCTCAGATTAACTTTGAATTGTCAATATCCATGGAGAATTGGTCGTTAGACTGCATAAATTTATTTACCCTGCCCTTTTTAGCACGTGCCCCAGCACTGCCGCCATCGAGGGAGTCGTTAAAGAGCATTTTAACGCAAAATAAAAAAGGAGAAAAATCCCAAAAAATCGAAGGATTCGAGTCTCAAATACCGACTGAATAAATACGTTATAATCTTATGATTAGGGTACAAAATCAACAATTGGAAATATATACATTTTATAAATATCATCTCAGTTGGCAACCTTCATATCACGCTTCGCTTTTGTTGTCACAACGAAAATATCAATTATAAAAAAGGGAAGCTCTGTGTAAAACCAATTTTTCGGTCTGCAATCAGAAGCGGAATGTGAAGATTTATTGGCTTTAAGCCCGCTCCGTGACAGCCAGGTGGGCGGAAGGGGAGTGCGTACCTGCAGAGTAAGCGACAATCACGGACTTCAGTTGGCAAATGCGAGATCTGGTTGCTCGCACACTTGAGTTATTTTCCATTTGCATAAGCGCCTCCATTGAATATTCATACGGCAGGATGAGTTTTTAATAGCGGCAATCGGGCTGCGGAAAATGAGGAATGAATTTATATCGATGCCGTCATATCAAGTCCTTGCTCAAGTAAACTTTAAGTATAAAGAATAAGAGTCCTTTTTGTAAAAATATAATTCTTATCTAAGAGGAATCTCTTTGAAGGTGTTTTAATGTTGAAATGCTGATCAGGAAATAGCAGGTTCAACCTCTTATGAAGTACTATACCTCCTCTCTGTCATATCAAGTTTTTGCCAAGTAAACTTAAAGTATAACGAGTAAGAGTCTTTTTTGCTAAGTATAAATATTATCTAAGAGGAGTCTTTTTAAAGATGTTTTAATGTTGAAGTGCTGACCAGAAAAAAGCAGGTTCAACTTATAAAGTACTTATGAAGTGTCAAGTCTTTGCTCAAGTAAACTTTAAGTATAAAGAATAATAGTTCTTTTTGCTTAATATAAATCTTATTTAAGAGGAATCTCTTTGAAGGTGTTTTAATCCTGAAATGCTGACCAGAAATTAGCAGGTTCAACCTCTTATGAAATACTATACCTCCTCTCTGTCATATCAAGTCTTTGCTCAAGTAAACTTTAAGTATAAAGAATAAGAGTCCTTTTTGCTAAATATAAATCTTATTTAAGAGGAATCTCTTTGAAGAGACTGACCAGGAAATAGCAGGTTCAACTTCTTATGAAATACTATACCTCCTCATCAAGTCTTTGCTCAAGTAAACTTTAAGTATAAAGAATAAGAGTAATATTTGCTAAATATAAATCTTATCTAAGAGGAGTCTCTTTAAAGAGGCTGACCAGATAATAGCAGGTTCAACCTAGTACTAAACCTCCCCACCCTGTATTATTTTTTAAAAATAAATACAAAATTCCTTTAAGTTAAAGGACTTTCATGTGTGGCTCTGGGCTACCTTTACCATGTTTTGTGCCTTCAGGGAACATCAGGTATCAGCGTTAAGTGCTATCATAAACACATTAGCATCGCTTTTGGAAAGGGCATTTTTATTTCATATTATCAACAGATGACTCCATATTTCCGTGTTATGTCTGTAGGTAATCCCATGCCTTTGAGGCCCATAAATCGTGGTAATTTTTTCAGGCACAATGGTTCATGTTCAGAGTTCTCTGGGCTTCCTCAAAGCTCTGCGATGTGATAGAGTAGCTCTGAATATGCCTCGAGCTCCAGCAAATCACCAAGATACGTGTGTTCGGATAGTAGGTCTGTGGAGTGCCAAATCCGATGCAGGTGGGGTACACCTCGTCATCTGACATCTCCTCCGCGTCGCAGGCAATGAATTTAATCGGAATGGGTCGCGGGGGACCCCGCCTGGCCGGGGACAGGAGGCAGAGCAGGGCAAAGGATTGATGCTTGAAGAGGACCGCTAGGTAGATGCCCAGTGGGTCCATGGCGAGGGCCAGTGGCTCGCCGCAGTGCCTCCACTCCCCGGAGCAGCTCACCTCCTGCAGATTGGCCACCATCTCGATGTGCCACGAAGGCTTGGGACGTCGGCTCAGCAGCGCCTGCTCATCCTGGGTCCTCGCGTATAGCCGGGTGCTGCCCTCCTTTACGAACAGCAGATGCGAGCTGCACGTGGTCCAGACAGCTGTCTGGATGCGGCCGCGTAGCTGGACCTGCTCCTTGATCCACTTGGACCTGCCCAGCTGGCAGATGCTGGCACCGCCTTGGGAGCGGGCGCAGAGAAGCTCCTGGAAGTCGGGCCTGTAGCGCAGCAGGGAGAAGGAACTCAGGCTGCTGGGGTCTGGAATCAGGCGCATCTTCTGCTGGTAGTCCGGCTCCCAGAGAACAATGTGAGCGGAGCTCAGGGCGGCGCTGGCCAGGACGGTTCCGTCCTCGTTCCACTGCAGCGAAGTGACGCAGGTGTGGCCCTCGTCCTGCAGCATTCGCATGTGGTGGGTGCCCTGCATGTGGCGGATCTGACGGTACACATTGGAGCGCCGGTTGCTCTTCCAAAGGCAGACTCCCGCCGCACAACCCACGGCCAACTCTAGAGACCACGGACGGAAGGCCACGCAGGTGATGTGCTCCTGCTCCAAGTCCTTCAGGCAGGACCCCTTCTCAAAGCTCTCGTCGTACAGGAGTACCGCGTCCTGTCCAGTCACCAGTGCCATCAGCAGGCTGGGACTGTTCGGATGGAAGTCTATATAGCGGTAGGCCGCCGTTTGCCAGTCTCGAGTTTGGCTAATCCTAGCCAGGGAATCCGGATCGGCGGCCACAGAGGCTTTCAACTTCACCAGGGGAAGGCAGTATAGACTTTTCAGGGAATCCTTCACCTTTAGCACAAAACTCTCCCAACAGGCATTGGCCAGGATGCGGATTAAGTGCCACAGTTCTACCAGGAGGCCGGTATTATGGTGATTGGTGTCTTCCCTCAAGTTCAGACACGGCTGTGGGTTTTGTCGTCTGGGTTCGGGGGATTCCCTGCTCATATTCATGGGATCCATATTTCACCGATTTCTTTTCAAGACTCGGGGTAAATTCATTTAGGAAAAATTAGCAAACATTTCTATGGTTACTTAGGTTCTTACTGGTGAACTTATAAATTGTTAAATCAATTAAAAACATATTAAAAACCGGACACTTTTCTTGACACAATAAATCATTTTTCACAAATATCTGATAAAGCCATAAATATTATTTTTATATATTAAATATAGTTATGACAATTTCATCTAAATTACTTTCGGTTTTTATTTGTATATATTTCCTAATTCCAAACTAAATCGTAAATAGATTTTGGAATCTAACAATCAACATTTCTCACTCTCTTTCCCTTGGCCAACTATAGTTTGAGTTATGGTCGCAGAAGCTGACTTTGTGCCTTATTTTTTCGTGGCTAGTTTGCAGCCTTTATTTCTTGTTGCATTTTAATGGCTTTACTTTGGTGCTATCGTTTTGCACTTTTTCACTCTTTATCTAGTCGGCTATTAGTTTTGATAAATGGCTTTAGCGATGCAGTTTCGGTCAGCGCTGTCAGCAGTTTACCTCATCCCCTAAACAGCGATATAAAAATATGTTTTATTTTCTTTGGCCGTGTTGGGCCTTTTCTAAAAATACGCCAAAGGGGTTAATACTTTTAATGCCTTCTTTAAAAAATAACAATATGTGGCATGTTATTTTTGCAGTTTTTAAAATTTAACAATGGCTACAAGGCTTTACAGTATTTCGTTCATAATAAACTTAACCTGTTCATAACAAGTTCCGATTTATTTATTATAATCGAGTGTAGCCTTTTTGTGCGGAATTTTATGCAGCTTTTTTATGGTCACCGGCTGACATTGGCGGCTTTTTAAAATTTGATCTCGGCTTTCAGAGCAGGGAAAAAATATGAAAAATATATTTAATGGGTAAAAATACTTCAGCAAAGGCCGGCCTTCATTTAAAACAAAACAAAATTTACAACCGCTGGAACAAACGTTAACAAATACCGTCGTTTCCACATAATTCACTCATATGAAGCAACAGAATGGGGAAAAAAAGTAACACACGCAGCGGACGGCCAAATAAAATGAAATTATGCGGGTGGAAAACCATAAATTGACTTTTGGACCACCGAACAGAGAGCCGAGTACAACTTTTCCTTCTGCGCGGAATAATTCGCAAGTTTTACGGTTTGCTCCGCTTTGATCTACCGCATTAATATTTTATTTGTTATGTGTGTGTAATGGGGGGTGTGTGTGCGACGTCTTATGCCACATGCCTCCTGTGCTGTGTGTGTATCTTGCAAATTGTCTTGTCAACAAAAAATAACAAAAATGAGGCCGAAAAGGAGCAGAGGCCCACAGGGACAGGGCAACTGAACTTGGCACTCTGCAGGACCTGCTGCTGCTGACTGGGAAGGAGCTTCAAATGAAGCTGGCCATTTGACTTTGTAGACCTATTTCTTTATAGATTGTTGCAAGGTATATTATCATAACATCTGGGATGGCCTCTAAAGTGGAAAGTCATGAATCTATAATTTAGTTACATAACGAAATGCGGGCCTAGGCCATAAATTGATTTTGCAGTTAAACAGCCGTCCATCACGCCGACTCACGGACATTATCTGTGTCCGGCTGCGTGGGATTGGACAAAGGGCCAGACTTATTTTATCCCAATTTCTTTTTTTCTTTTAAATAAAAAACAGCAGCCAGCAGAACGGACAAAAGCCTGCGAGGATGGCTGACAAAAGCCAGGGGTGGAATGCCTTTGTTTACAAATGAAATGGAAGCTCCTTTTTATGGCCCAGCATTTTATGTGTTTATGTTTTCGACTTATGCGCCAACTGCTTGACCATTTTATTGATTTAGTAGCAAGCCATCATCCAGGACTTTGCGAGTGGATTTTCCAACAATATTATACGAATTTTCGCAGCCCCACTTGACACTTGGCAACTGAGCATTCGTTTTCATTGGATTATAGAATTCCGGGAATGTTGCTGCAAATTAATAGGCAATTAACGTCAACAGCAGCGGTGTAAGCCGGCTGAACTTAGCATACCCTTTTTGAATTATAGCAGCTTCTGAGATTTAATCAATAAATATATGCTGGAAGCGCTGAACACAAAAATATATTGAGTGTTCATTTTACATTCGGCTGCCGAGCCTTTAATTCAATTAAGGTTTAATATAATCAGTTTACCGTGTGCTGAAATAAATGCCTATTATAATGAATTTTAATTTACATCATCATATATTTCATCCGAGAATTTCGTTAATTAATGCTCTTGTGGCAGAATATTGGTACCAGCATTTGGCAGGAAACATCTATAGATACTAAATAGATTGCATAGAGCTTGCTGGGTTGTTTAGTATCCTTAAGGAGCCAGGAGCTTCGTTCAGCTTAATCTAAGCCAAGTGCAGTGCTCACATTAGCCATTAAGCCTTGCCATAAATCCAACATATTGCCGAGCACATAAAGTACTCAAGCCAAGCGAGCCATAAATTTCAATAAACACTCAATAAAGTAACCAGGAGGTAGAAGGCGCAGCACAGCTTTTAGCGGGGAATTAAGTCTTTTAATCATCGTTGCCCCGCCTGTTAGTCGGTGCAAATTCAACGACTAATAGTGTGTGAACAAATTCTAATAATTATAAATCATGTGCAGGCTTCAGCACAATGGATGCCCACATTAATTGGTTTTAGTGTTCAGGATGATGCGGTTTTATTCCTGCTCCAATAAAAGCGGTTTCTTCAATTTTTGCTCTAGAAATGCCTTTATGCATGCCAGCAATTTTCTTCAGTGGGTTCGAGGTTGGGGTAGTACATGCAATTAAGTACATGTAGTAGTATACTTTGAAGCACCTTCAAATTGCATACTGTCTGTCTGGGCTTGAATACCACTCGGCAGACATGCTCATAAATGAGAGTCAGGGGTTGAATGCATGAGTCATGACATAAATTTATTCATTTTAGCCGACTTGGTGCTCTAATTATGCGAGACAGCCTGGCCAACGAGGAACTAACGAGCCCAACTTTAGTGTCTTTTAAGAACCCGCGACGATTCTAAATTAAAACGCTTTAGAAATGGGTTTATCCCAAACACAAATCATCCTTTTGGCGGAACTGAAGGCCGCCTATGGTCCTTGTATATTATTTTTTATATTTATTTCAATTTGGTAAAATGACTCACTATTTTCTTAGGGAAGGTCTCTGCCCTCAGTGTTCAAGTCCTTGACAGCTATCTAACCGAAAAGATAACTACCGGCTAAACTTTCCGTAAAGCAAATATGTTTTCTGACTTCCTTTAAAACAGAGTGCTGTTAAGCACCGAAATGTGCTGTAAAGTACAAGTACACCTTTCATCTTCTTCTGTTGGCTATCTGAAATCAGCTGTTAATGCAAAAGATTTGACAGGCAGTCTGGGTACCTGTCAAGGTTAGCCCCCACAATGTTCATAGTCGAGACTCTTTCCGAGACATTTTCAAGTCAATAAAATTACCAATTATCTAAATGCTTGGCGGGGAGACCCCTGTGGGTTCTGGCCTCTGAATGCTGCTGTTTTGCCTTTGCTCAAGCATAAATTATGACTTGGTCCACTTTTCGTGCATTGCGTATAAATCAGAGGGGCAAAAACAATTTACGCTTAGGCAACATAAAGCATGGCCTACTGTTCCTTTCCGTTTCCTTTCTTTTTACGCGTAAAGTTTGACTGGCATACAATAATTTATTAGGAAAGTCAGCGGAATGTAAAAGTCCCGAACAGAAACAGGCATATAACCAGATTGCCAAGGCTGGAGCCGCGAAATGTATCTTTCAAATTGCAAAAGGCAATCTTACTTCTGCGTTTTCTGTTTCTGTTGTGCGAGTCGCGTCAAAAATTCTCCATGCTCCGCGTCAGTGGTAACTCAATTAGAAAATTTAATTACGCCGCAAGGCGGGCGCCAGGAAGCGTTTTTTGTACATATACATTTCCCTGCAGTATATATAAATGTTGCGGAAATTACTTTATTATACTTACAGCACATGCATACATCGGCTGTAACTGATGGCAGGAACCAAAGGAAAATACAGATAGCTTAAAAAATAAGAACTGCCAAGGAAACCTTTGAAGAGACTTTAAAGATTACTTTAATAGCACCTGACAACCAGAGATCCTTAGAAATTTAATTTACATAGGGTTTAACAAATATTATGTTCTACCTTTAAATACCTTCGGAGCTTAAAAAAGGATTTTTAAAATATAGTATCAAGTCTTTCTTTAATAATTTTAATATTACCATTAATTAATCAAAAGGTAAAATAGAAAATATAAGTAGTATACATAACATTTAAAAGGAAAATACAGATAGCTTTAATAAAAAATAAGAACTGACAAGGAAACCTCTGAAGAGTATGGAGTAGATGGTTATTTTAAAAGCTTCTGACAACAAGGATTCCTTAGAATGGTACTTTATATAGGACTTAAGATTTACAAACAAATAATTTTATACTTTTAAATACCTTCTGAGCTTAAAAAATTTATTTTATTAAAATATTATCAAAATTGTTATAAACTTTCCAAATAAATCTGAATAAACACTTAGATAAATAAAAATAATAATAGTATTACCATAATTAAATTATGGTTCAATTATTAATTAAATTACCATAATTAATAAGTAAAACAGAAAATCTAACAAATATATAATAGAATACATAACATTTAAATTGTGTTTTATATAAGCTACTCTAGAGTTTAGATTTTAAAACTAGAAACCTAAAATTTATTATTTTTATTTATTTATTTTTTGTTATATGGACAGTGGCTTACAAAAGCGATTTAATATCGTATATAAAAGCCTTTTAAACTGCACTTTATATATTTATTACACACTCGATTGTATTTATTTTGGCCCCTAAAAAAGGACCTGCAACTTTGGCAGGAATACCCAATAATTCAGCCTTTAATTAAAAATCGCAGAGCTTATATAATCGCCGGGCCTTCCTCATAATTTGCGTTGGCTAAAAAAACTTTTCCGGGAACAAGCCCAATCCCAACACCAATTTACCTTATCAATCAACTGACGCGGCAGTCGCAATTGGCTAAGGAGATGGGGTGTTCCTGGCGCTTAATCAAGCGCTAAGTCCACAGGAATTCCGCGAACGACCCTTTTCTCAAGTTTTGGGAAACCGTTTACCATTCACCTTTCACCTTTCACCTTTGGGCTTTCGGCGGCGTGTTCACCTTCCGGATCCGGGCAATGGCGATGGCTATCTAGCAAGTTTTCGCTTTTGTGGCAGTAATTTGTTGTTGTTTCACGTGGTGGCCGGGACTTTGGCTTTCAGGGTGGCTCAAATGAGGCGCATCATTAGTTGTTAGACGTTGATTTTCAGCCGCCCTTGTGGCCGCGATTTATTATTAATTGGCCACCGTCGAAAGTTTTCCGCCTATTTGTTTTACAGGTTTTTCTTTGAAACTTTTCGGCCTGGGAAGGAGTACTTCCATTATTAACACTTGTGCGTCTCCGCTACGTTTCACTAAATAATTCAACATTTCGGGTTCTACAGTTTCTGTCAGTAAATATTGATTAAATATGTATTTTTTATTTAATTAAGGCTTCATCCCTTTCAATTGCGTCGAATTGACTGTGGTCGAAGGCGCTTTGCCTGATGGCTAACACTCGTGCAAGCCGGAAATAATAATAAATTTAAAGGCACTTTGAGGCATATTAAAAGGGGTTAGTCCTTGGCAAAAACGTAAATCAATATGCCGGCTAATAGTTTTATACGCGCATAAGTAAATACGAACAATGGATCCTTAATTAGAATTTTTATTAATATATTTTTCATAATCCGAATGCTAATAAAAACCAACACTTATTCAAATTGAAAGCGTTGAAAAACTGGCGACTGTAAAAAAGCGCTAATAATTAATAATGCCATATTTATTCGAATTTAATTAATTTGCACAACCATATTTTTGGTTCCGACAGCTGGTTATGGGGCGGAGGTGGCATTCAATTTAAAGCAATTTCCATTGTGGTCGCAAATTGGGTTTAATTGCCGGCCGGCCGGCAGCCGATCTGGTTATTAAACACGGCTATGAGGAAAACGCCCGCAGAGATGTAGGAATTTGTCGCAATAGATTATTCGGGATTTGTCCGTGAGCCGGGGCCAGCGCAAATGCATCTGCATGCGGCATTCATTAGGCTTTAATTTGCTTTAAGCCAATGCAAATGCCACTTTAACTGTTGCTCGCGACCATGCTGCGGCAGCAGAACCGGAATGGTAAACACTGGCCAACAAAGCGTCGGAAGAACGGGGCTTCAGCCAGGGGCGCCGATCCTCCAGCGCTCGCCCCCAGAAATAATAAACATCAATTGCCTAATGCAAACAAATGCAGGACCTGGGTCCGGGAGCCGGGAGCTGGAGCCCCTCCGTGCTTAGTTCAGTTGTTGTGCACACACCCATGCTTGTATTCATAGTCGTCCTTCTCTTTTTTCTGCCTGTTGACTGATCTACACAGAAATAATATTCATACATTTTTAAAATATGTATTTACTTGTGAATCCCATGATCACATAAATTTTAATATATATTTTAATATATTTGATATATATTTAATATTTTTAAATATATTTTAATTTTCTTAAATTTAGTTTAAGGTTAAGGCCAAGGTGCTGGTTAATGGATTAAAGATCTTTGTTTCCTTCCTTTCCTTATAAAAGTGTTTACTGATAAAACGTATTTAATTATTTAGAAGGTAGAGTATATCAGTAAATATTACCAAATACAAAGTGATGGTTAGATTTAGGCGGATACTTAATAAGGGAGCACACTTATTAAGTATCCGCCTAAATCTAACCTTCATTTTAACTACTGCTTTCTGCTTTCATTATTTTCTATATATTTAATTTATTAAGAAGGGATAAGGAATTGGAATATGTTAATGTTTTGACAATTATTATCTAAGAACTACGACTTGAGAATTATAAGTAATGTAGTACAATTTTTTTGAAGTAATTTTAAACTAGTTATGAAACATTCTAGATTGGACTTTATTTAAATAAAAATGTTTTCCCAACAAATAATCAACATTTACTTGATGTATAAATGTATGCATATTCCTTGTAAATTTATATGTATTCCTTTTATTTTTATGGTTCAATTTTCTCCCAGTGCACGTTTGTTTGCATTTTTGTTGCTGCTTTCCCCTCGACAAGCAGCAGCAGAGGCAGCAGTAGGAACGGAAAAAGTGCTCTGTAAATACGCAGCGAGACGCGTCGTATAGTATTTAGGCAGTCCTTGCTGAGGACCCTGCCCCGCTCCCCCTTGCCTTCTTCACCTATAATTGTGTGTGTGTGTGGGAGCCAGCGTCTTTTTATGAACTTGTTAACAATCTAACGACCTTTTTGGCCCGGCTACCTCATTGTGGCAGTAGCTGCCTGCTGAATTCCGTGTGTCGTCGACTCGAGTGGCAAGAGGTTGGCGCATCAAATGTTTGGGCTTAACAAATATTTGCATACTTTGGGGCCGCTCGGGAAAATAACATAATTTGATTTCAGCCAGAAAGAGAGAGCGCGGCGCGGTAATGTGATTTTGGCTTGAACAAATGTAAACATATGTTTGCGTTGGCATAGATATACTTTTGGAGGATTTTATGACACGGCCCTTTGCCCTTGAAAGGACTCTCGGCCTGATTTATTGACCAGCTCAGTGCAAGCTCCAAGGCTTCGATCCCGGATGTGGATTTCAGTCCCCTAAGCAATGCACGGAAGCGGCTTAAATGGCCCACAAATATTGCATGAGCCGCCTATTGCCCGGTGGCCAGTCCTAGGAGTATGCAGTGCAAGGACCATCACTCCACTCTGGCGAAGACAAAGCTCATTATTTATTCATAGCATTCAGCACAGAAGTGTTTATGTGGCCGGGTCGCCCCTGCTCCGCCACTCCGCCACTGCGCCACTCCGCTTCTTGGCCACAAATTGGCTAACAGCAAGGAGAGGCAGCTCAAAAAAAGGACAAGTGGCTCTGAGAAAAATATGCAAATCTAACTTTTTACCCAGCATAAAAATAAACTTTTTGATTCAACCTCTAGTTTTAGGTCTGGGCCCGGGCACCCGAACGAAATTGTCAATATTGTAAACAGATTCTTTCCGACCGAAGCTGATTAGATTGGCTCGGGGAGTGCGTCTGGCAGTGGCAGTGTCACTGGAAGTTGTGTCTCCTCCCGCCCCGTATAATTGCTACTCTTGTTGCCAAATACGAATCCATACGTGCCGGGGCAACTTTTGCAGGACCATTTGTTCGATTCGTTCGAATGGTAACATTTTAAAGCTTATTTGTTCGGCCCACGTACACCACAGTCGGTTGTCGGCTGTCGGTTCCCTTGGAGACCTCTCCCTGGCCCGGGGCCAGCCTTTGTGTAAATCGTTATTGAACACTCAAATCCTAATTGCACCCATGGTGCTCACTAGTAAGTGCGACTGTTTGTCCTTGTTTTGGGAACGGAAAATGGTCAACGACGTGGCTCATTTGGGGAATGGATGGAGGCTTTATATGCGAATTGACAGGGCTGATTTGTTTAGACCTGACAAAAAGATTGCCCCAATGAAGAGTGTCGTTTTGAAGGATGATTATTTGCGAGTTTCCTAAACGTTTACATTATGATTTTGTGACCTTTGAAAGCCTTTTCTAGATAGCTTTTTAGCCTTTGCTCTAATAAGTACACTAAGAGGTTGATTTAGAGAGTTAAACAATATATTTAGAGAACATTTTAAGCACTTATCTTTAGTAATTAATTAACATGCTGACTTAAGCGTAATGTTTTGAATATTTTTGAAGTCCCAACAGGATCTAGCTGCAAGTTTGTGATAACCAGATATTAGATTGTAGAAATTAGTAAACATGGCTCTGATAGTGACCCTGGTAAGCTGAATAACAAATCTAAACCAAAGCCTTTTAAAAACAATATTTGGTTTATATATAATATAAAATCCTCTGAGTTAAATTTCTTAATTTTATACATCTACAAAACTCTTAAGGATTTTCATACTCACTCTCTTAAGTGTAAATGTCAAATCCGCTTTGATAAATTGGGTCAGCTTTTCGGATAACCTTTTCTTAGCTGAACAAACAATATTTACAACTCAAAAATATGCCAAGATATATCGAGTTTGTCGCAAACAAACATTCCGCAAAAAAAAGAGAAGAAAATACACAAGATATCCGTCGCCGGCAGCTAAACACAAGTTTCCCCATCGCCAGATGCCGTATATATGTATCTGAATGGATAGAGTAAACAATAGTTACATTGATTAGGGTCTAATTTTTGTTTAAAGCCAAGCTCGGAAAAGGCTGTCATACAATTTGCATATCTATGGACTTTGGACTCCGAGGACTTTCATAAATACAAACAATAGAAATTTGCTCAGCAGCTGTTGTCGGCGTCGTGTACTGCCATGCATATATTAGATCCGCTGTTTTTGTACCCCAGCTTAAACTGGGGGAAAAGAGAGTCCTGCCTACACACTCTTTAATATGCAAGGACCCTTGTATGGCAACTGAACAATATGGTCGAAACATGTCATATGTTTATTTATTTTGAGAAGCAAGGCTTGGGTGCTTTCGGAGAATTGCCAAAGTTTTGCAGACAGGAAAGTGAAAGGAAGCTCAGCGCAATCAAAACACATTCAAATTCGGCCCAGGACATTCATGGCCAGCTCTCCGCCGGCTGAAAGTATAAGACAATTCAATCGGCCATCAAAGCCTGCCCACCGGTGGCCAATATCCCCCAATAAGCCGCACAAACACCATCATCGATCAGGGCGTTACGGCTCTCTTTGTGTCTAAAAAAATAAGACAAAATAAGAAGAGAAAAGGAGCCGCGCGGAAATGGCAACAAAGGAAAGGAAAATATAATCGGCCAAGCGAAAAAATGCCCCGCAATAATAAATGATAATTGATAATAACATTTTCCTACCTTCCTTCCGCAAAGCAAAACGGAGTGGAAAGCGGAGCGAAAATGAAATAAAATACCCGTAAGTGTATGTGGGGGAAATCAATAAAAGGCGATGGCGATGGCGATGGCGACAACATTTGGCCACAATTCCAATTTTGCGGCAGCCAGCAAGCCGACAAAAAAGAAAGGAATAAAAAATACGCAGGAACCGAGGAACCGAACAACCGAGGAACATTTCAACAATTTCCGCCGCCGACGTTGGGGCAAAGTGAAAATTTTCATTTCGCAAGCGTATGAAATGTGCCATTTCTTAGACACCTCCAGCATTTCTATGCGACTGCACACCGCGGCGACAAAGTTAGACGAAATGTCATCATTTCCGTTGGGAAACTGTGCGCGCTCAACCGTCAATGCTGGGCAGAGGGGGGACTGGTCGGGGTAGCCCCGGGAAACCGCCGCTTAGTTTTTCCAGCCATGATGGCGGTTCCTGCTGAAAAAGGTTAACTAAGAAAGCCATGCAAATGCCTTTTTATTTCCACACAAAGTTTTGGGGCCGCAAAAAAATACAGAATAAATATATAGAATTCCCGGGAATCAAAGAAAACTCTTCGCTGGTCCCAGCCAATCCCTCTTAGGGCTCTTAAACGAAGCGTAAAATTGTTAAATGAGTGCGAATGTCTACGGCGAAAGGGCTCTCTGGAACCCTACCCTCGTCCTTTGACCATTTCGTACTAAATTATTGATTAACCATGTTGCTTGGCTTACTTCAGCTTCTGTATGCGTAGCTCAAATTGAATTGGATTTTTCGCCGCATTACTGAACGGAATGTCAATTGATTGGGCAGGTCCTGGAAAGTTTTGATTCAGTAAGGAAGCCCTCCAGGCACAACGCCTCACATACAAGGATTGGAGTGTACAGAGCTTTGCTGCATTTATCTTGTTTGATTTAAATTAACTGCTTTCTGCCTAATTAATTAGATACATATTAGAATATGTATATTATGCTGTAACCTATTTCCAATAGCTTTGTCATCTCGTTTGATATATCTATGAATGGCTGACACAAAGGCAGGGTGGCCTTATGTAGTCATAAGAAGACAACGAGGCCGTTCTGTTTGATGAAAGCAGCACGCAAATGATGTATCCCCGGGCCAAGACAAAGGCGTCTGCCACTGATATTGATGTTTCGATAAAAGCCATTCAGTCAGCCATTCTGGCATCCGACAATATACGATTGGGGCCAAACAACGAGCTACCTGGCCAGCTGGGGGAGCGCATAACTGTGTTGCGTGCACCTGGTGCTCCCCCTGCCAGGTTGCACCTGTCGGAGACAAAGTTGTCTTGTATTTCGCAACTTTGTGGCCAAAACAATGAGAGTGCAGGGGAGACTCACAAAAGTGCTTAATTGGATCTGCTTGCTTACCTTTGAAGTGCATTTGCTGAAGGCAAAGGAGACCAGTTTGCGGCTCTAATTGTGACACAATTCCCAGTGTTCCAAAGTTTGGATATTCAAAGCGTAATACTAGTTAAAAATTAGTTTAATTAGTGCAGGAAATGTAAATTTATAAAAAGATACTCTTAGGAATAATATTAGCCTAAGGTTTCTTTTGAAAAGGTATGTACTAACCTTGGGTTTAATTTGAAAAAGTTCGTACATGTCAGGGATACTTGTGTCCCGACTTAAAAGATATAGTTGTTCATGTTTAGTAGGTCACATACAAATCTAGATTACCTAGTCTACTGGTTATACTTAAAATACAGCTCTATACAATTTAATAAAATATATAACAACTTAATACAATAGTAGTAAAAGTATTTTCAAAGCTAACAATTAATAAAAGGTTGTTATGGCTGCCATGGGGGACTCCTCGGTCCCCAGATATAATGTCAAGACTATCAGCTAATATCCGAATAGTTACCCAAGTTTCTGCCCCTCAAAAGTCCTTGTCCCAGCCACTCAACTCCTCCGGCGGCTCGTAGTCGTTCTCCACGCCGGACGGCCCGAAGTACTGCAGATCGCACCAACTCTTCAGAGGCCTCTTGATGGGCGAGGGGAGCTGCTTGGCCTTCAGCTGCTGCCAGTCCAGGCTCTCGAACCAGCTGTGCCGCTTGATGTCCGCGATGCCTTTCCGCTGGTAGCCCAGCCGCTCCGCCGGCAGCTGCTTGCAGAGGTGCTTGACCAGGTGCTGGGCGGACCGGGGTATCCGCGAGGGCATGTGGATGACATCGATGCCGCTGAGGATTTGCTGGTAGATCTTGATCTGGTTGACGCCGCGGAAGGGGGTCTTGCCCACCAGCAGCTCGTATATCAGAATGCCCAAGGCCCAGTAGTCCACGGCGCGATCGTGTCCGCGATCCAGGATGATCTCGGGGGCCACGTACTCCGGGGTGCCGGCAAACGTGTTGGTCTTCTCGTTCTGCCGCACAAACTTGGCGAATCCGAAGTCAACCTGTCATGGATGATAGGGATAATATACATTATAATATGGCTTTGACTGCTGACGTTTAGTATCTGTATCTCTAACTTTAAGACATACCAATTTGCAGTAGCCGTCTGTTCCCAGCATCAGGTTCTCCGGCTTCAAGTCCCTGTAGATGAACTGGTGGGAGTGCAGGTAGTCGAAGGCCTCGACGACGCAGCCGGCTATAAACTTGGCGGTCTTCTCGTCGAAGTACTGGCGCTTGGACATCACCGTCCACACATCCCCGCCCATGCACGCCTCCATGAGGAAGTAAACGTATTTGTCATTGCGGTACGTGCGATATAGCCTGGAATGAAATTATATTTAAGCGTGGCGACCGGGGTCTGGCTGAGTTACGACCTACTCTACTATGAAGGGCGAATGGCGGCACTTGTTCATTACGTTCTTCTCGTTGTAAACGTGCTCTATTTGATCCTGCTTGACCACCTCGATTTTCTTGATTATCTTCAGGGCCAAAGCCTGCTGGTTGTAGGCCACCAGGTCCACGCGTCCAAAGGCCCCGCAGCCCAGAGTGGCGATCTTCTTCAGCTCCGAAATGGCCACCTGGGAGTACTCGTTGTCGAACTCCAGGGACTTGTTGCTGGATCTGCCGCTGGTATCGGTTTTCTGATTGCTGGGCTTCTCCCGCAGCTGCTTTATGGTGCCCAAGTAGCTAATGAAGGCCCTGAAAAAACGTTGTGAATATTATGAACATATGGTGTATATAGGACACTACTCACTCTCTGTCCAGCACTAGCACCTCGGTGCCCGGGGCATCGGCATAGACACTGGCCTGCCGCACATCCGCATTGAGCAGGGCCTGCTCGCCGAAGTAGTCGCCCCGCTTCCGCTTGGCCACAACCTGCTCCTGCTTCCGGTCGTCCTGCTTCTTAATGGTCACAGTGCCGCAGCGAATGATGTAGAACTCGTTGCCCAGCTCGCCCTCGCGCACAATACAGGTGTCGGTCTCGTAGAATTTCTGGGAAGCGGAGGAGAAAGTTCCACTGATTTAGGGCTTCGACATGGCGCTGATATATTACCCTCTGCAGGAGATCTACGACCTTGTGCAGCAGACTCTGGTCCAGCTCCTGTAGGAACGGGGCTGACCGCAGGAACTGCAGGTTCTCCTCGCGCTCCTTGGAGCCAGAGATTTGCATGATGGCCCTGAAGGTTTCGCGGGCAATTTTCCAGACGCACGCATCCGTGGAGGCTATAAAGTTCCGAATGAACTACTTTAGTCTCGTTATAGTTTAAGGGATTTCGGGGGGACTTACCCTGGATTGTGGCCTGGCGGGGGGCATTGTAAAGGATGGCCAGTTCGCCGAATACGGTTGCGGGACCAAAGCTCCCAACCACCTGACCCGCCCGGATAACATCGTACTGACCCTCCGCGGAGACGTATATCTCGGAGCCGTCCTCGTGCTCCCGGATGATGAGGCTGTGCTGCTTGTAGCTGGCCGGCGCCATTGCATTGATGACCATCTCCTTGCGCTCCTTGTCCATTAGATTATTGAGGAAATCATTGTGCTCAATGGCCGTCCGTATGAGATTGCGTGTGCTGCGAAGCGGATTCATGTAATAAGGGTAATAACCGCGTCTCGTTGTCTCTCGCCTGTCTTTCTCTAACTCTCTAATTCTGGCTCACTTACACTTCGTCCTTGGCAATAAATTCGATTTCAATGTCGCCTTGGGTGGGGAAAATCGGTCGGACATGGATGAGGCCACCTTGCACGCGCTGGGCCTTCGGGGACGAGGAGTCGCTGGGTGCTCCCTCGCCGCTCTCCTTGGGCCTAGCTATTTGATCCTGGTAGTTTCCGTGTAAGATTGCCAGACGAAACGGAAAAACAAGGGAAATGGGAATAGATAGAGATACTTATTACTTGCCCGATAACAGCTGAGATTGTAAGTCGTTTAGGGGCGGATTTAAATGGCTTCAAAAGAATTAAAACTAAAGAAGACTAGGCTTAGTTTATCCCTAAATTCCTGTCTTTAAAAATACTATTAGCCGTTATAAGCATTTGCCGTTTCGGCTAAGAGGGCAACTAGCCACACTCTGTACCTGAAAACGGTGCTTTGAGGCAACAGTTCCGGCATATGGTCTTGGAAACTCCGCCGTAAGCAGGCCATTCCGCTGAATCAGCAACAGATTCCGGCAGGAAGCCGGCTAAGGGGCTGATTAGCCACAGACTCTGCCAAGGCAGCAGTTATCCCGGCACAGATCCGAGGAGGCACTACTTGCTTGGGAGAAAGTTTCAGTTCGTGTCTGCTGGCGAACAATTAACATTCAACTTGTTTTTACAAGTGTGCCGGGCGCACGTTACAATTGTCAGCAGCTGTTGCCAGCTTCATTTGCTCTGTGCCACAGCCCTGGGGCAGTAGAAGGTTAAGAGGGTGGAGGAACGTTACGTATACGTACGTTGACTCTCGCATAAAAGTTGGCTTAAATACACACACCAAAATGGGAATGCGGCTATAAGATATTCTCTATAGCAAAGGAAATATATATAGACTTTTTGCCTTACTTTAAAACCTTATAAACAATTGCGTGTTCTAACAATGAGTAGTAGGTTCTATTAAATATATTTTGAAGTAAACAAATGGGAATGTAAATCAAACAATAAACTAAGATTTATACTCATGTCTGTGTAGCAGTAGAATTCTTACACTAATGTTCTTGGTTTTGATTTATTATAATTATTATTATATTATATGTGGCTATAAATAATAAGATTCCTTTGTGAAAATCCATGCTATCTATAGTTTTTGAAAAGAAGGCGCTTAGAGCAGATCTTTTATTATAGTTTTAATGTATTTACATTCTCGTTAAACTCACTCTAAACGAGTTAAAAATGTGGCTAAAAAATACTTTAAACAGTACTAGCTTTTGTATATCTTTTACAAATAAATCTAGATAACTATTACTCTTTATATCGATTTGAAATTGGTATAATAATACTCTGAATTAGTAGTACTTTTTTAAATTGAATAATAATTATTTGAGAGTTCCTGGTATAAAGTTGTAAATGCTAATATAATTTGTTAGTGTAAAATGTTCATTTTAAGAGTTTGTTATAGTGCAATTTATTACCAATATTTATAAAGTTAAAGTTATAAAGCAAGTCTCCTTTTATCAGGTATTGACAGCATTTACCAGCTACTACAGCTACTGCCTTCCCATTTCCTATTATCTAAAAGACAGCATCCTTGCCCACTTCCTGACTGACTGACTGATGGCCAGCAAATGGCCCGAAAGCCGCAGAGTTCTGGCCAGTTGCCTGTCCTGTCATCTGGCAGGACACTCCTTCTCATTACTTACTTGATTATTCTGAGCATTGGCCGCCTGCTCGTCCGGTGTGGGACGCTCCACGCTCCGCTTCTTGCGCAGGTGGAGCGGAGTGCTCGGCACAAGGAGCTCCGGTGGCATCGGCGGTGCCGGCGGTATGTTAATATCGGGCATCGTGGACACACGTCGACGACGTTGACTGTCTGCAGCCGGGCTCTTGGCCGGAGGATAATTGAGTGACACATTGCTGGAGCTCTTGGCGCGCAGGGGCGGGGCCTCGAGGTGGAGGAGGCTCCTGTTCTTGTTGCTATTACTGTTGCCGTTAGTGTCCTGTTCCCGTCGCTCGTGTGGCAGGAAACCATTTGTCAGCTTGGCCTCGCTGCAGTTGTTGTTGGCATCGCCGCTCTGCCAGGACAAGGTGTCATCTGTTTGGTGTGTGCTCAGTTCCTGCGTGTGACCAATGAAAAACTTTACGGGGCCCTCGGTCTCGGTATCGGTGCCAGGTGTGGAGGTGGAGGCGCCATCGCTATAACCATAGCCATCACCATCGGCTCCGCCCTCATCAATTATGCCATTCACATTCACTTTGAGTTTTGACTTGACGCCGATGCCGCCGCCGCCATCCACGACATCATCATCATCGGCAACTTGTGCATTAGCACCCGCCTCCGCCGCATCGAGGACCTCCTCCACCTCGATGCTGGGCACCTCCGAGGGCAGGGCGGTGGGCCGCCGCTCTTTGACTGGTTTTAATTTTGAACTTGAGTGTGTGACATTAATTGCATTGCCGTTCACAGAGGCCTTCTCCTTCTCCTCCTTCTGCTGCTGCAGCCTGCCCCGGTTGGAGAGGAACCTCTTCTCCAGCCCATTGTTTGCGCTGCCATTCTCGGCCACCGGCTGCAGCTGCGAGGGAGATGCCAGCAAGGAGGCGGAGGCGGTGGCGGAGGCGGTGGCGGACTGCTGTCTTCTCAGTTGCAGTTGGGCCTGGAGGCCGGAACAGCACCAAACATTTACCAAGACAAACAAAGCGGTGCAAAAGTTTCGGCGTTGGTGGGAGTTGGGTGTAAAGCGTCGAGTGTTGGGTGTTGGGTGTTGGGTGTTCGGTGTTGAGTTTTGAGTGTTCGGTGGACATGGCAGGCGTTGTCGACAGTGTGTATATATTTACAAGTGTTTTGTGCCGATATTATTGTGTACAGCGATTCGTTTGAAAGTATAAGAAACATACGAGCATGTGTGCAAATATTAGTCGAGTGCCGCAAAGAGCGCACGGAAAGTGCGGCCAGGTGCGGAGCAGGTGAGAGTGGAGCTAGTTACTCACCTCGCTGGCACTGGGCGTGATTATGGGGGAGTACAGAGGCTTCTCCTCGCGGCGAATGTACAGGCCAATTTGCTGGAAGAGGGGGTAAAGGTATAGGTTTACTCTGCAATTAGTGTTTACAGTTTCCTAAATATTTGAATATTATTTATATAATAATAATAAGTAAGAGCAATAAATAGTTGATTAGAGAATAAAAAATATTCACAGGAACATATAATATATAATTTCATACTCAAGCATCTTAGTTTATTAATTTATTTTATTTATATATTTAATTCCAATGTGTTAGTACAATTATTATATCCAGGAACAGATAATATATCATTTCTTATTCATGTATCTCAATTTACACATTTTATTTTATTTATATATTTAATCTCCATGTGTTTAGCCAATTTTTACTGTCGCATCATGGAAATTTACATAAACAAGTCAAAACATTGCCTAAATATATACATTTCCCACATATCTATTATTTGTAATAAAATTCCAAAAATTAAAAATTCACTCCAATCTTTACCCACAATCAAATCAAAATAAATATTTTAATAGTCAGGCTATTAGCAACTTGTTAGTGTTTTATTAAATCTTTGATTTGATTTCCCCCATCTTCCTATTTTAGTAAAAGTAATTTGATTCTTAACACCTCTTACTAAGGCTTACTTTGACCAATCTCTGGATCTGCTTCCATGGCGAATGTAACCCTCCATTAAGCCGGCAACCGAACATCGAATTTGCATTGCCATTTTGTCCCCTAAATACTGGGCTTTATTCTCCGTATTTTATGTCCCAGTACTCTTGGCTCGAAAGTTGCCCTTTTGTGTCCCTTTTTTTGTTGGCCTTTTCAACACGTCAGTTGAGGATTTCCTGGTCACTATTCTAGATTGATTGGCTTAAAATGGCTCTGAGAAAATCCCACGAATTTCCATACGTATACGTATTTTAGTGTCTGTTTGTAAGCAACTTATTATTCATCTTGACTTAATAATTTGCATTCCAGATAAATTGTACAAGTTTTGACACTGAAGGTGTCGTATGAAATTTAAGTAATTTTGAGTTGAATGTATTAAAGAATAAATATTGTGGTAGGTTCGCGGTACTTTTTTTTAGGTTTTTGTTTTTTATTTTAATTTACCACCCCGTTTAAAAGTTTGGGCATGCATATACTTTGCGCTCACCCATGGGGAAAGCTCTCACATCTTATCTTTCAATTGGCGTGGGCCCTAATGAAATATTCAAACCTGTTTGGGGGCCTAGTGCAGGCATAAATAAACACGTGTCAATTTGCGAGTCGCCTGGCTGGCTCTGCTTTGATATGCTAATCGACCTAAACGACGGCATTTTGACAGGTTTTCCGTTTTCCCACGGAAGCCCCGAATTCTGTTTTTGGCGATAAAGTCAACGATAAGGTTGACGCCCAGCCTGCACTCGAAGGGAGGGCTTTTTCGGTTTATTTTGGGGGAAAGTAGAAATGAAAGGGCTTCTTGGCTTTCATAAAACGTATTTTAGGCACGGGAAAAAATGATTTTAAATGGTAATTAAAAGGATTTATTAATTCATTTATCCATTCATCATTTATTTAATTTATAGAATTTACTTAAGTTTTTAAAGATATTTTTCTAAGCATATATTCTCTTAAAATAATAATTTCTAGCATTTGCTTTACGTTCTCTTAGAGTTAAAGGCTTAAATTACTTTAAATTGTATTGCCAACCTTGTGATGCTTCTTCTGCATGAATCTAATACTATTTCTGCGCAGTGTATACTCGTTCTCCTGGGCTGAGCCATTTCCCGCATTCCTCGCCGAAGGGCGTTTGCTTTTCTAACGGCTTTGGCCCCGAACGTCCCGCAGTTATTTAGAATTACTGTGACGTGTAAGCTGGTGCGTGCAATCACGTTCATTGTCGCTCCCGCGCCTAGAACCATGTCAGATGGCTCAGACGTACAGATGTCTCTGCAGATAGTCCGGGCATCCGACGGATCCTGCATATTTATACGTCATTTGGAGCTCCGCTGCAAGCTGCTCGCTGCTCGCACTCGCCCAGCACAGATTTCGCTGCTGGATTTATGCATGAGTTCGAGAGGACGACTCCCAGCTACTTCTGTTTTCCCAACACCTATTTATATGCATGCTTATCATATTTTTGCATATCTCATACACCGACGATTCGTCGTAGAATGTTTCTTATTGATGAAACGCCAAGATGGCAGAAAGTCAAGTGCCTTGCGGATGAAACTTCTTGTTCGCGGCCTTGTGACCAATTTCTAAGAAGGAATAATATGCAAATACTTGTGTGTTTATGCAATTCTTATACGGCACGAGGTTCTTTCATCAATCAAAAAATATTCTCTGAATGGGGAAAATACCCATAAAAAACCTTGCATCGAAAACAACTTGTTATATTTGGTTTTGCCCATTTACTATATTTTTCCCCGAATAATAAAACAAGAAGGGGAATCAATGGCCATTATAGATTCTGCACTCGTGTTTCCCCCGGTTTTTGTTGTGCCTCTGAGATAAGCCTGTTAAAAAGTGAACGTCATGGGCAGAAAAATTAACGATAAGGGAAACAAGGTTTCGCTCCAAAGGCATTTTAGCGTGATTCAAATACCCTATTTGCAGGGGGTAGCAAGGTTATTTCCGCTGGTAAATATACAAGATTAAAAAAAAGAGATATATAGTTACATGAATCAGTTAGGAAATTTAAAAATGATTTGTAATTTGTTCTACAAACCTATTTATCCAGTAATAACTAGGTTAGTATCCTGTTGTAAACTAAAATATGTTTTAATTATTTAAACAATTCTATAAACTTGTAGATCATAAGTAAGTTTATTAAATAATGTCGGAAATCCACTTTAAATGTTTTCAAGCCTACACCAATTTATGTGGCTCCCCTTGATATATGATATATATTATTTATGATTAAACTCAAATAGTTTTTAATTATTTAAATATTTCTATAGGCTTGTAGATCATACGTAAGTTTATTAAATAATGTCGGAAATCCACTTTAAATGTTTTCAAACCTACACCAATTTATGTGGCTCCCCTTGATATAAGATATATATTATTTACGATTCCTTCGATTACGTATTTACCAGAGAGTACCTCCTAAGTCGTTACCCCTCGGAATTGTTTGCACTTTATTTTCTGTTTCGCTACACATTATTTATGATTTTTTCTCGCACCCCGATTAACTTAATTAAGCACTTGATGGACTTATCAGTGGACTTATCAGGCAAGTGCAATACCAGAGCGTGATCTGGAACTCACCACGGGACTATCTTGTGTGTTGAGTATCGTGTCGGTGTTCTCATCCTCGGCGGGGGTGAATTTGTTTTTGCTGCGGTGGTGGAAAAGCCGGGGAAAGCAGGCCATGGCGTCGCCGAAGGATATCTGTATCCGTGATTTCTTTGTCACTGTATGTGTGTGTAGATGTGGCAGCTCCTTTGTTGGCCGTGGTTAGGGCTCGCTGTTTATCTCAAATCGTTGGCTCCGACTGCCGATGCGTGTGGGTTCAACACTTTGATTGCCCCGGCCATATTCCGCGATTTATGGACGAGGATTTAATTGCGGCTATAAATTTGTGTGTTCGGTTGCAATTGTCGCGGATTATGTATGCTCCGGCTATTATTTCGATTTACTTCGGTACATTGAATACTCATTTGCTTTAAATTGATTAGCTTGGCTTAGTAGAGGGGGAATATGTACTTTCTTATATTTTAAAGATAACCACCTTATCGACATTACTATGAGGGATGTCACGTATATAAATATATTTCAAAAGTTTAAAAACGTGTTATTAATTCACAAAAGTGTACAAAAATAGTGTTTAAAATGTGGCCATAGAAGCCGAAGTCGCTTTTGGCATATATTTAAGTTAAACTGAAGGTTTTAAAGCTCTCTAGGAAGTAACTTGGTCTTTAGACCTTACTTAATACTATTTGAATCAAGTAAATACATTAAATGAATATCAAAATATAATATTTAATTTATATATGTTAAAAATAAAATTTAAATCTTCAAGTGACTTTTCGCAAGGCTTAAGAACCACTTTAAGGAAACTAGAAAAGCGCGCTCAAAAGCCAAACGACAGCCAGAGATTGTGTCTGCCATCAGAGCCATCAGTTTGGCCTCACAAAACAAAGGATCCTCTAAATTCTGGGTTGACCACATCCGTTTATCAACTGTCCCAGCAAGTGGAGGCAGCACTTGCTTTGCATCTGATAAATTTGTTTGGGGAACAAAAAGTTTCAAAGTTCAAAAACGATGCGCTGGTTTAATTACCGCCTCAAAGCGTATTTGCTACCAACTTCAACATTTCTCGGCCATTGCGATGAGTCAGAAATGCTTGCTGGCTTTTATCGTTGGGCCTCTTATCGTCTCCAAATGCCTAATTGTTTTCTATTTATGCGGGGGGATTTTCATTGTTTGGCCAAAAGCTCTAAAACAAATGCCTTGAACGGTCGCCCTAGAGAACGGCAACAATGCCGGGGGATTGCCGAACGCCCGGGGGGGAATTATCAAAGCCACGGCTTGCAATATTAACAAATTTAGTGGTCTCGAAAATCATACCCCTATATATGTACATAGGGTATATCAACAGCGTATTGTATTGTATTTCCTTATACGATTGGAGATTGGCCGATAACGGCGAGCAATCGGAAAATAAAGAACCGTGTCCGAGTCCGCTGGTTTTCACAGCCATGTTTGTGTTTTGCTTTCCCAGCCATGATTTTAAGCGGAATTCGAAGAAAAAACACAGCGGCGAGCGGCGAAAGGCCCGAGAGAATTGCCAGAGCCGCCAGTCACGAGTCACTCACTCATTTATATTAATTTATTGGCATTTTCGTTTGCAGCTATCAGCACACTTTTCCACTTCTCTACTTGTTGTTCTCCACTGGCTTTAGTGCATTTCATAATGAAGTTATTCCCTGATTTCTTTCTTTTCCATTGGTTCTGATTTGGTTTATTGATCCAACATAAACTTGACGACTGTTTTTGTCCAAGGGAACTTTAGTTCTCGGCGAGATAAGCTTTTTATGGCCGCCCAAAGGTAAGGTTCACGTAAATTTACAAAACAATTGGAAGAATGTGTGTGCCCGAATATTTGACCATAACCCTTGAGAAAAAAGAACAAATATAACTCTTAACTCTTAATTTTTATGGACTGACGCATGTGTTATGTATTTTTCACAAAAACACTCTAGTGTTCCCTCGAAGTTGTTTGAGAATATGTCAGCCATATCTTTTGATTAGATATCAATATCAGGAAACTTCAAGATGATTGATATATTTCGTGGACTTTCCATTTGTCAAATCGAATGGAAATAACTTTCGAAAACATGGATACTATTCTCGTTGAGACACTTGAAATTCACATTTACACCGACCACTTGAGCCGTTCACGCCGACCTGGCATGTCTCAAAGCACTGGACACTGCAAGTCGGAGTGGAATTATTTGGGAATACATGTATCGTGACAGGGGGCACTTCCTAAAGAGCCGCGACGTTTTGGCCATTTTACAAGATCGCACGTAACGACTTCCGCCGCATGTGGGCCATTCAGAATCTAAATCACTTCGGAATCACTTCGGAATCGCTTCGGCGGCGGAGCCCCAAGGCTGCTCGGGGGCAAGGGGGAATGTGAGTGCTCGGTGGAGAGCGAGCCAGCCGATCCGCGTATACCTTCCGCACACCTGCCGCCGTGGAGACTGATAACTCGACTAATTTAACGCGGCCAATTTAAATTGGCAATTTGCTCTACGCGGCAACGCCGACGCTGACTCCGACGCCAGCAGCGCCGCCGACTGCGACCGCGACTGCCGCCTAGCCGTGTGTTTATCGGTATCAGTTGGAGTCGAGTGCCTCTGCCTAGCGCCTTATCTATGGAGAAGTGTTGGGCATGCCGGGCGTCACTGTTAACGCGGTCTCTTGGCCCCGGCGCACATGGGAGGCGGCTCAGGGGGGGACCTTAGCCCTTAAGAAGCTGATATGTCCACTTTCTGCGTCACCTTTTTTTCAATATTTTAAAATACTACTATATATACTACCTATGTAGCCAATAGCTGGACGGTACAGTTCCTAAGTTCGCTTATTAAAATGTATTTGTGGTTTCACACCCTTATTTATAAATATATTTTTATTATATCTATATATAGTCTTATTCTGACTATATTCTAGCCATAATCCAACTATGTAATCCATAATTTTTGGTTAACAACACAAGGAAGTCGAGCCAGGGGGTACAACTGTTAAGAAACATCTATGTATGTATATATATGTATGTATAAAAATATATTTATATATGTATAAGGGTTCTGCATGTCTTATATAGTCATATTTTTGCGTATGTTCTAACAATTCTCCCCTATGTAATCAAATTTGTAGCCTGGCTCATAGGGATGTCGAGTAAGAGTGTGCAAAATCCCTAAAACATCTTACAGTTTTTCACACTATAAATAGAAAATATTTTTGCATACATTTGAACCCTCCTTGCCCTATGTAATCAACTGTTTTAAGGTCCACTGTCCCCCTTGGTAATCAATTCCTTAAACAAAATAGCTAGCTGAAGGCAGAGGGTTGCATAATTCATGATAAATAAAATCTAAGATTTTTCATAAAACTTAAACCTAAAAAAGTCTAATATAACTCTTACCCTATTACCATAATGTTAAAACTAATAAACATTCGTATACATAATTTTCTGCATTTTTATTCTCTCTTTAAAGAACAAGGTAACCTTTTTCCTGCCGTAAAAAAAAGAATATTTAAATCAAATGTGTTGACAAATCACCAGAGCTGAGGCATCTCAAATTAGAATTCTCCGACCGTCCTGCGATAGGCGCGAAAGTTCGCGACCTTAGGCAGACGGAGTTTTTATTCATTATGCCTTAAATGCGTAACTAAAGCAATTTCAAAGTAAAACTCATTTTCACCCTCGACTTCGCCCCACTCGTGCGCCCCTCGCGGCCCTACGTGCTCATATGCCGCTCGAGGGTTGCGCCTAAAAGTATGCACGTATCTTCAGACATTGTCGTTTGATTAAACTTGTTAACACACACACACTCGCACGCAGCCACTCCCCTCGCAGCGACATCGGGGCGGATGCCAAAGTTTGCTGGGCCATCACTTTAAAGTCGGTGCAGAAGTCGGCGGAACGGACTCATTTGGGCCCGAAGAAGCATAAATTCCGACATACTACAGCCGTATATACGGCTGTATGCGGGCATTTCCTGGCACGGCAGGAAGTTCTATGCCATAATCTTATTAACCACATACGGAGCGAGCGAGAGCCCAGAGCACACAGTATGAATACGGAATAATTTATGCATGCAATTCCTGGCAGCGGCTCTTGGCCGGAATTGTTGACAACTTGTCTACGGTTTGTGGCAATCCGCATTTTGATTTGCTTTGCCCAAGTTTTTACTTATCCGATTAGCCCGTCCTAATTACTATATGTGCCGAGTGCCGTCTGTGTGTTTGCCTGGCCTCGGTCACATCCATTAGAATTTGATTAGTTTTGATTGCAATACTGTTTGGCTTTGGGCGATCCGAGTGGCAAACATATTTATTAACCCCGTCTCGGTCGGGACAGCCAACTCCAAAATCAAAATGAGTGTATAACTGCATTCAATATAATAGCAATAGCTGATAACAGTTTATATATACTTTTTTAGAGGTGATAAATATACTTTTCCAAAAAGGTTAGAGCGAATAGAATTTCTTTAAGACTGTACAGAATATATTATACATTAAACCACTTTTAGATTATTTTAAATAGTCAGTTGTTGCGAGATTTAAGTATACTGTATTGTATTTTTTATCAGGGACATAAATGTATATTTACAACAATAAATTATGATGTGTCTTTATTTTAATTTAAATGACTTTTTTTGAAATTGTTATTAAAACAAATTAAGCAAGCTGTAGCTGGGATATCAATTGAAATAATGCCCAAAAGTACAATTGATTTAAGCTGAATATACTTATACCAAGAGCGCTGTCTTAATTTCTAGGCGTAGAGATTACAATGATGAGCTAAGAAAAATCGAAAAAAATAGGTGGAAGTAGATGTGTAGAAAAAGTGAGTGCTGGAAATATGGAAAAACAATTTGGTGGCCGAAAAGAAAAGCGCGGCGAGCTCTGTGTTTGTGTTTTATGGTCCACGGAGCCATGATTGATGCGCTTCTCGAGCTGCTCGCAGCTTTAGTGGATTTCCAAATTGCTTTTTCCCGCTGACAGTCGACGGCTTGGCAGCGTGGAAAGCCGGCGGCAGTTATTCAAATGCAAACGACAGCTGTCAAAATGGTTTTAACTAAAAATTCGACTTTATCTTTCCCCTTTTTCACCCTTTTTTTCTGCACTCTTGCTCCACTTGCAGGCTCCCGCGCAAAAAATGGGCCAACTGTCAATGAGTGACTGCCGGGCCGCGGCAGCCGTCCACGTCGTCCTCGGATCTCCTGGCGCATGATAGGCCAGCTGCTGGCTGCACAAGTACTCACATATATACGTCAGGAGTTGGCGGAGTCCAAGCCAGGTCAATGACCCTCGCCGTCCGGCTCCTGCCGCCGCCGCTGCCCCTGGTGCTGATCCTGCTGCTTCCGCCGGCGGTGCTGCCTCACCAGGCCACGGATGCCGCCGCCGGCAATCACCAGCAGCATGCGGCGGACCAGAAGTTCCAGCTGCCGGCCGTCCCGCTGCCACCGCCACCGCCCTTCTCCGCAGCCGGTCACAACTTTGCTTTGAATGCTTTTGCCGGCGCAGAGACCTCCTCCGGCGGCCACTCCCCTGGTCCATCCTCCTCATCCGGCGGAGGCGGCAGTTCCCGATGCGGCGGTATTCTTCGGGCGCGGCATGGCGTCGTCCAGACGCCCAACTTCCCGCACCGCTTCGCCACGCCCATCGAGTGCGTCTGGATCATCGACGCCTCCGATCTCTCTGCCACGCCCCAAGGCCAGAACGTCTCCATAGTGGTGTACCTGGCCCAGCTGTATGTGCTGAGCGGCCTCAAGTTCACCGAGTACATGTACTACTCCGACGACTTCAAGGTGCCCGCCCATCGGGTCTTCACGCTCACCGAGGACGACGTCACCCAGGTCACGTGGGTGCAGTTCCACAGCCAGTACCTGGAGATACGCTTCTCGATGGTCACGTTGGATGGAACCCATCTGCGGGCCCTGGACCGTCTGCTGGATGTCTATGGGTTTAACATTACCTACGAGGTGCAGAGCGAGGTGAAGGCGTCGCAGTGCAATGCCCTGCAGTGCCGGTTCCTGGGAGATTGCTATGCCAGCGCCGATTTCAGGTGAGTTTATGAGGATTCTTCCCTCGAAATGTATATGTGAGAAAAATATGACAGGAATGGCAAAAAATAAAGGTTTTGGTGAGGTATTAGGTTTACTATTTGCTAAAAAGAACGGTTTTTTGATCTCATAGTTTTCAGGTCTAACTGTCAGAGAATTTTATTAAAGAAACTATAAAAATTAGCTTTTAACATGAAGGTGTGTCTGTTTTTGAACTAAACTTGTTTCACAATTACAACTTTATGATTTTGAAATGGCTTGACATTCGAAAAAGTTTGTTTAAACATTTGGAAACTCAATTATAACCGGCCGCCGAATGAACTACTCGGAACTGGGGTGTGTCTGCCCAACATTTTCTGACCTCTTTTGTAAGCCGAGTGCTCAAGTACTCCAGCGATCCGGCAGTCGGCAAGCTGAGTTCCCAGGGGCAATGAGCACCTGTGTCCGGACACCGGAGCATGTAGAATATTTAAGCGCCGGCGAAAACTTTTACGGCTCCCATCGACCCTTTCGGAAATTATGGCGAGGGAAAGTGAATATGGTTGAGAACGGACCCGAGATTCACCGGGCTTAGAGCGGTTTCAGTTCAGTTCAGACAAATCCGAACACACGAAAATCACAGGCAGGTAACCGATGAAACTGTAAACTGCTGGCACATCAATCTTTTCGCCCCCTCGTCTCTGGAAAGTGGTAAAGTTGCTCCACTGGCAGGGCTCTGCATGTGGGTTAGAGTACGGGTTCAAGGCTCTCAACCTAAACCAAGTGGGAGCCATACATTTGTAATGTTTCAATAAGTGGAGCGCCCGAAAACAAGCATCCCCGCCCGGCTCCCGGCTCCCGGGCCAGACAATGGACGGATACGGATGGCAGCCCGTGTCAGTGAAGTAAAAGTACAAAACGTATGCACACATACACACGGTGAAAGTTGAAAGTCAAAAGAAAAGCGGAGCGCTTGATGCATTTTCCCCGACAAGCGGCGAGGCAAAAATCCAGGTAGAGGCAGTGGGTTTTATGAATAAGCTCCGCAATTGAGTTTGACAAGCTCGACGGCGAGGACTTGTGGTACAATGCCGTGACAAGTCGTGGACGTGGGTTCTTTTTTTCGGCTTTGATTAATTGAGAAGTGCCTGGAGCCCATCCGGACCAGCCCCAGGGACGCCGGCCATGGATTGAAGGCCGAAATAAAATTACACTTTCAATTGTTAGCTAATTATAAAGTTGAATGTCAGCAAATAGACCATTTGATGGCAATTAACACGTAAACAGGAGGCGGGTCGACAATGACCCCTTAGGAGGTTAAACAAATCAAATTAGTTGCGCCAACAACTTTTGGCAGCTAGAAGTTGCAGCTTCGACGCCTACTTAACATAATTATTATTAATTGGCCGGCCCAGGGCCCAAGGCCGAGCATTTGGCCGTGCTAATTGAATATTAATTTCACTGTCGAAACGAAAGTGAAGTAGGCTGCTGGAGGGGTGGCAGAAATTAATATAAAAGTGACAGCTGAACGGAAGAATTGCATCTTCCAAAAGAGCCCTGAAAATACATATAATTTCGCGCCTGCCACGTAGCCGCCCGTAACTTAATTACCAACTGGGGGCAAATGAGCAAAAGGCCCGTTTCATGCCGTTCCCTACGTGCCTCAGATAACAGGATGCTTGGCACCCCCCATATCTCTCAGTGCACGAAGGAACGAGCCAAATGTGCGGGGTTGTCAAGTGACTTGTGTCCCAGCCAAGGCATCGCAGCTGCTGCGGACTCGTACTCGTGCTCGTATAAACAACGAAACAGTCATGCTCATGTTGTCAACTGCCACCCCAAGTCAAAGGATGGTAGTGTGGGGGATTCCCCCGTAAGAGCTCGCTGGCTGACGGCCCTCAATCTCCCACTGCATCCTCGTTTATGGCACTCGTTTCAGCATCTCCTTTGTTAAGTTAATGTGCGAAAAATGCATAGCATCGGAGAATGCTAAATAGATGATAAAAGCGCGGGATGGGGCGACTTCCCGGCACTTTATGTGGCACCCAGTGCGTATGCTTAGTCCTCCCGCGCTTATTAATTTTTTGCCGCCACTGTTGTGATGACTAAAGTAGCAGTATGTGGCCATGAAAAATAGTCCATGTGGGTATGAAAAATAGTTCAGGAAGTACAGGGTTTTGAGTAAACTGAGATAAAGGCTTCTAGTTACAATACAACCTGTTAAATATTGCTTTAAACTTGCAAAACTGAAACCTGTTCCAGTGGATTTTTGCTACAAATTTCACATATCGATGGGAGGAAATACCATTTTCGCTGTACCCTTCAGAGAGTCTAATTTTTTTTAAACCATATACGGCATTTTGCTGACATTCCATTTTTTGTCAAAACATGATGTTAAAAAGACCTCAGGCTTTCGAATTTTTAAGTCCTTAAATGGGATTTTTATGTCCTAATTTATGGGAAAAATCAATGTTAAAAATATTCATAACAAAGCCAAAACAGCCTTAAACTCAATTCGGAAAGCAGATCTTTGTTGGTTTTGAAGTATATAATAAGACTGGATATTTAGTTTAAAAATAAATTTTTTGTCAATTTTTAAAAATTTTAATGATGTAACCCCTTTTAAAATTTTGAAAAATTGGCCTAAATTTTTTGTTTGCATATTTTAATTGTAAAAATCAATTGTAATTAAGATTTTAGTGGCGATTTCGAATATAAATGGCATTTGGCTGTCATTCCATTTTTGGCCAAATTATGCTCTTCAGAAGGCATCAAATGCGGATTTTTGGGTCCTTAAATCGGCATTTTTATATCATAATTTTTGGTCAAATCATTTTTAAGGCAATATTTTATTATTAAATAATTAAGATTTTAGCGGCGATTCCGAATATAAACGGCGTTTGGTTGTCATTCCATTTTTGGAAAAATTATGCTCTTCAGAAGGCATAAAATGCGGATTTTTGGGTCCTTAAATCGGCATTTTTATATCATAATTTTTGGTCAAATCATTTTTAAGGCAATATTTTATTATTAAATAATTAAGATTTTAGCGGCGATTCCGAATATAAACGGCGTTTGGTTGTCATTCCATTTTTGGAAAAATTATGCTCTTCAGAAGACATCAAATGCGGATTTTTGGGTCCCTTATCGGCATTTTTATATCATAATTTTTGGTCAAATAATTTTTAAGGCAATATTTTATTATTAAATAATAAAGATTTTAGCGGCGATTCCGAATATAAACGGCATTTGGCTGTCATTCCATTTTTGGCCAAATTATGCTCTTCAGAAGACATCAAATGCGGATTTTTGGGTCCTTAAATCGGCATTTTTATATCATAAT